>BGPR01003151.1:54535-130103 GCA_013235015.1 Araneus ventricosus | reverse complement strand
ACAAATAAAATACAAATAATGGCATACAAATAAAATACAAATAATGGCATACAAATAAAATACAAATAATGGCATACAAATAAAATACAAATAATAGCATACAAATAAAATACAAATAATGGCATGTAAATAAAATTCCGCAGGAAGACAATTTAAAAGAAAGCTTCGAACTTGTGCCCTGATATTCTGGGTTTTTTTTAATTATCTGCTAAAACAACAAAATATTCTCTTATCTTTTAAATAAATGCAACTTATCAGTATATGAGACACAGTCTGTATTATAAAATATCTTGAGACAGAACCTACAAACACTAACTTACGTAGAAAATACATGAGCTATTACTAAGACACTCAGATCAAAGTAATCTGCCGGCGAAATTTCCGGAGTTGCAAAATCTCTCTAATCAAGCACCGAGAATGCCTGTCTTCGAAGGCGATAATCTTTATTCAGGTATATTTACTTAAAAATCTTCGCTTTCAAAGTTAACTGTAACTTCAAACGACAAATTACTGAGGGCGAAGATACATTTGAACAAAACAACCAAAAAATCAAATGTGCCAAATTTAGTTAATGGAGTCTACTTAAAAGCCCCTTGTCTCTATTCTTAGATAAACCAATAGTTGCTGTGTGTGTAAGCCTTAACCAGTACTTTTGAGAGAGATATGGGAATAAAAGTGAAATCTTTTCCACGTGCTTTTATCTAACTTGGCATGTTTCATAATTGGAAGGATTGAATGTTGTATTTGATTTTTACTCACTTATTGATGCACTGTAATTTTTGTAATTTTTCTTTGTAATTTTTAACGGTCATATATTCCCAATGGCAACACAATATTTTAATATTTTCATAACGATATTGTCTGTAACGATAAACGTTCCTATAACTATATTTTTTTTGGTCCGGGAGGAATTCCTATTTACTGAATGTATTTTCAAACTACCTACAACGATAATCACTTTTAAGACTCACCTGTCTATTACGATAATTTTACCTCTTTACAAAGCTGGTACAGTGCAATGCCGATTTTAATTCCTTGGAAAACGACACTCTATGATCAAGAATGTCAGATAACAAGGTAATCGGAGGGAGGGGCTAGAAACCGGAGTGTGTTGCAGCAGGGGAATCTGGGGGGCTAGCTATAGGAATATGCACAGATGTATGTTGCCTCTGACTCCTGGTGGGCACTAACCTGTTCATTCGCAATTAGCACTTCGGACGGACCATTTGTTCCTTGAAATTCGCTTTTGATGTGTTAACATCTTGAATCCATAATGGCGTGGCTTACAGCATTGGCATTTCAAGAAAAGCTACAAATAATTTCGGAAATCGATCAAGAACTAAAGCAAGTTGATACTTCTAGAAAACATGGGGTTTTTCAATAGATGATAGCTACAAAAAGTAGCTATCATCTATTGAAAGGAAAAAGAAAAGACATTGAAGATACTGCGGAAAAGAGTAAAGCGGATAGCAAAAGAAAATGATTTAAAAGTGCTGTACATGACACAGTTTTAAACTAAAATTTTCATTCTGAAGTTTGGAAAAAAGTTTAAATATAATAATTTTGTATTTTATGATTCACTCATTGTGGCTTCTGTTCTTTTGTTTGCTGTTCATTGCACTTGGTAAATGGAGTTATCTCTGTAGTGTGCTTTTCTTTAAATAAATAAATAATTTATATAAGTATATAAAATTGCAGATTTTATATGTTTATAAAATACAATTTTATATCAGCAATTATTTGAAAGATGAATCAATAAGCGCAATAAAATATGTTAGTATGTTAATACATACACACGAACAGAAACATTCGATCCGCAAATCCTCAAACTGTCTATAACGATAACCTGTCTATAACAATACATTTCATTGGATCCTACAATATCGTTATGCACAGGTTTTAATGCATTAGATAGACGTTAAAGTTTAATTAAATTTTTATTCCATTTGCGTGGTGCCATTTGGTTGTAAATTTCCTAGAAAAAACTAATGTTAGGATTCCATAATATTCATAACAATGAATTACATTAAAGCCTAAAAAAAGAAAACAATAAAAATTATGAAATTTTAAAAAACAAATTTTATTAGTGTACTAAACATTTTTTTTAAATATAGGCGACATAACAAATTGTAAAAGCGTCAGGCGCTGAAAACAGTGTCATAAAGAAATTGAGGCACAATGCATATCATAGAAAAAAGTCCTATAGTTTAATTTAAAAATTAAACTGTTATAAATGTGAATTAGCCGCCTTCAGCGACCAGCTGTCCGCCCGTAATATCAATAGCCTGTAGCTAAGCTTACAACTTGGTGACATAAATTGGCGAATTGGCGGTTGTAGGGATTGAGGAACTCGACCGTATCTCGAAAGTGGAAGGTGGTGGGTGGCAGGCGACCATTGATGGCATTTCTAGGAGACATAAGATTCCATATAAAAATGGCGAAAACGGTCAAGTGGTTGCGGCTAAGAGACTCTGTCAAATTTTTTCCTATAGAAAATGTATAGTGGAATAGTGTTTTTTTTCGATTTCTCTCAAAACTGGAGAGTGGTTGGTTGGCAGGCGACCCTTGATGACATATCTAATCATCATGAGCTTTCATAAGAAATAAAAATTGTCGAAATCAGTTCAGTGGTTGAGGCTGGGAGACTGTCTCATGGTTTCGCCAAATTATTTTAAATATATAGATAGATTTTCCATTTTCTTAGAGTATCTTATCAGCGCCTCGAGTTTTGAAAATATTTTTAACATCCTTATTTTTTATTTTAAAAAATGTTGTTATTAAGTTAACTAATAAAAGTATGTTTATTTATTATTTTTATTTATTTCACTGTTGATGGCTCCTTCGAAAACCAACCATAGAAAATTCGCTTTACATCTAGAAAAATAAATGTGAAGCGTGAAAATTATTCTAGGTAAACAAACGCTTCGTAAAATATTAAGCTTTTGGGTTTGGATCAGTTAAAAAAACGTCCTGCTTTTTGAAGCTATAGGAAAGCTGCTTTGGGACGATACTTATAATTTTGAACATTGGCCATATAACGACGACCAAGCCTGAACCGGTGCGTTCCACTCTCTAAGCTTCTACACCAAAGGCTCCCAATCTGTGGTATGCGTACTCTTCGGGGTGCGCGGCGGACCAATTAGGGATTACACGAAAGTAACCTTAGCGGGAAGCATACAAGATAAGGGCTTAAAATTTAAAAAAATATCCAGAAATTTTGTTTTTCCAAGTGCGTGTGAAACGAGAAAGTGAAAGTTGCTCAATTCCAAAAGCCTATTCACGAAATAAGGAAAAGGATGGACTAAATTAAGACGTAGTAATTAATTGATAATTGGTTGTCACCACCCACGCCCACCATCAAACATATTGCAGGATTAGGCATCATTCATCCTAGAATTAGATGAAGCTGTAACTTTACTAAGCGCCACTGTTCTTTTGTTTTTTCTTTTTTGTTTGATGATGCTGTTGTTCTTTACATTAGGGTTATCCAAGAAAATCCCTAATCCTCTCAAACATTCTTGCTTTGTTGTTTTTATTTAAAACTAAAAACATGCATGAATAATTAATTATCACAATTAAGAATTATTAGCTTTCATCATAAGTACTATTATAAGGTGTGCCCAAATAAAAAGAAGACAACAATTATATGTAAAGAAATTTTAATAATAATATTCTAATTACAGTTCATGTGGAACATTGCAACTATAAGTAATCGCCATTGGCATTGATGCACTGATCCCAGCGCGTGGGAAGGGAGTGGATGGCTTCAGTGTAGAAGAAATTAGTAACTTCTCTTTGTGCTGATCTGGAGGAATCCATCATGCAACGAACTACTGAAAAAATTCTCCAAAAATGAGGATATTGAGGCGAAGCCGTTAACTACGAGGATGCAACTGGGAATACCACCAAGCCATTTAACGGCTCGCACATTAATTCACTGGGATTTGATACAACGCCGGTTAAGATCTCCTTTTCAATTGGGCATATCTTATATAAATGCTATTATAAAAATGGAATAAAAATGTAAAATCAGGAGAGGGGATAAATCTTACAGATTTTAGAAAGTTAATTCGAGTTTCTTGACTCTTAAGCTAGGCAGGGAGTTAAGAAAAAGGGGAATACAAGTTTTGGAATATGACGTTTGATCCACGACAGATTTAACGTGCACCAGGCATGCCTGCAGGTATTGACCAGCATTAGACTGCAAAGAAACTTGAGAAGTTGCCTTCCTTAATGCAAATGATATTAAAAACTAATCGTCTAGGGTTCTTCCAATACAGAGACTTTTGACGAAATATAAGTTAGACTTTTATGTAAATTCTTGTTTTTTAAAGGTTCCATTTGATTGCTTTTCTTCTTAACTATCATTCTACATCTTAATTTCCATGCTAATGATGCTTTTTTTAAAATGCCCATATATAGATTTTCCCCCTCTTCTCTTATTTAGCATTATATAGCTCATTAATATTTTTATTTCTACGATTGTTCAACGCTCATTTCACCAATTCAAACGCGAAAAATTTCATAAATGACACATCTGAGATTTGATCTGATATTTATCAGGAAAGTAAGCAAAAAGTATTGCAATTGATACAGTTTCTTGTTTCATTTTCCCCCAAGAATTTTTAAAGTAGAGAATTCCATCAAAACAAAGCAAAATGTATGGCTTCTTGTTTTGTCTTGATGGAGTTCTATTGATTAACGGGGGTGTCACAGATAAATTGAAGCAAATGCTATTCACTGCAATTAAAAAAATATATCATATTTTAATTTTAAATCTGAACAAATGACCACTGAATAAAAACAAAAATAAAAAATAAGTTTTTCAAAACTAGAATATTAAACTAGAAATATTTTTATCAAAGTGTTAAGATCAAAACAAAATCATAAAAGAATGGAACACGAATAGAAATAATTAATTCTAAGTAATTCTCAGTTTTAATCACATTAATTATTTATTTTTAAGTTTTAATGAATGTATAGGAATTGGGGCTTCATTTCCTTATCGTATTATTTTCAGTCCCTCGCGCTTTTATGATTTTGTTTCGACCTCATATTTTTGATTTAAAAAATTCTATTTTAAAATACATTAATAAAAGAGGGGCTTTGAAAACTGTTTTTATTTCTATTATTTTCTATTTAATAGACTTTAAGATCATTCATTATTATGCATGTTATGAAATCTTGTAATTGAGATTATCTCAACTACCAAGATAGAAACTATTTCATGGAATCAAAATTTAATTAAAACTGATAGATTAACTGATAATTATGTTAAAAAAATATTGAATTATTGCGCTGTCATCGGGGCACGCAACTGTACAAAATTTCTGATCTCAAGTACCTCAGAAATTGAATGAAAAAGCGATTACAAAATACAATTTTTATAAACATGTAAAAATCAAGTTAAATAAAAGCGCGGAATAAATATTCATATATCTAATTTAAAATATTCAAAAACTATATTAGCAGCCTTTGTTTCAAGAAATTACTTCTGAATATGTCTGGCCAAGACTGCCACCATATTTACGAGATTTAATCAAATAGTTTTTGAAAACTGCCTCATTTTTTCCGTTTGGAAATTCTTTACACACAGGAATATTGCTCATAATGTCATGCAAGAAATGCTTTTTTAAAGATATTTTGCAATAACTGTTTCTTTGATCTCAAGAAATAAAAAAATAAGAATAATAATAAAATTTCATGAAAAAAATTCTGAAGTTTCAACTATCCATTTTTATTCTCATTTGTGTTGCTTTCAGTAGTTTATTCGAGTACCAAAAGTGGGAAAAAAATATTTTTGTCTCAAATGGACCTTACGAGTAAGCTTAATGTAATTTTAATCGTTTTCCTTCAAAATTCTAAGTTTATGTATGCGCTTTGCACGTTCGAAGTTTTAAAGTTTAAAATGTTTCTGTTCCATTAACATTAGCTTAATTCGAAACAAATTGTTCCAAAATCATAAAAGATTCCTACAGATTATTTTTTAAGTTTAGAATTCAAGCTGTACTGTATAATGAAGCAATTTTAAATAAAAACTTTGTGTGTTGATAATCTCAATTTCTCTTTAGAAGAATTTATTCTTATATGTTTAAGAATTATAATTTTATGTTGTGGTAAATTTATTCTGTTCTTTAAAGAATATAATTAATCATTACTTATAATTCGATTTAGAGGTTAAACAATTCATGCATTATTAATAATGAAATAATGAAGAAGCGAATTTATAAGTCATTTAATTAAATATTAATTTATTTTTGAAATATCACAATTTTTGAGATATTTTTATCTTTATTATTTTCTTGAAATCAAGATATTAGGCTGATACTCGGAATTTTTATGGGAGTAGACATTGATTTAAAGACCTTATAATCAATTTACCCTCAAACAGAGCATAAGCTTCCGAGGCATATTAAGGGAATATTATAATTAATATTGCATGAGTAATTAAGAAATGGGATCTTATATATTAAATAATTAATGGAGAGTTTAAATTATTAATTGCAGGAAGCTTAAAGGATAGCTGCTTATTTTCACTGTGAAAAGGGTTTGATTTCATGAAGGAATAGTTAGCCCCCATACAAATTTTTAACATGCAATTGGGTTTATTTTTCACAAAACGAGTGTGAAAACCAGAAATTCCTGTCATTGGATCATTGAAAAAGAGTCGAAGCATTTAAAAGCAAAATCAAAAAAATAGATTTAAACAGAT
The DNA here is from genome assembly GCA_013235015.1 of Araneus ventricosus. Classification (NCBI taxonomy): domain Eukaryota; kingdom Metazoa; phylum Arthropoda; class Arachnida; order Araneae; family Araneidae; genus Araneus; species Araneus ventricosus. The sequence goes on along the minus strand of BGPR01003151.1, from coordinate 123,391 downwards.
ATGTGATTTTAATTGGTATAAAGATATGAGAAATATATTATTTTTCTTTCGAAGAATCTTAGGTTTATATGAAAAAAAAGATATCAAGTTATAAAGCAAAAATTAAATAAAAAATAAACAGTATTTCAAATAATTTTCACATGGAGTGTCAAAATTTGATCACAATTATGAAATAAAATTTTAGAATTCCTTTAATTTTAATTAATCTTTAGAAAGTGGTTGTTCAAAATCTCAAGATATCCTGTGAAAATAAGGATTCATACACTGTAACTGGAAAATAGTTCCATTATTTTCAAATCATTAGAAAACAACTGCTTTCTTTCCTTTCTATGAACAACTCTATCCTTTTCCCCCTGTTTAGTAAGATATCCAGTTTTTTCACACATGCTGTGATATAATAACAGAAAAATGTTTGTTGTTTCATTTGTGATCCCCATATATTTGCTCACAGAATAGAGTGAAACGCTAACGTTTGTCAGGTCTTACATCTGTACTTCCCCGGGCGCAAAAAAATGAATCTCCTCTTTCATCGCCTGTAGCGCATGTAAGGAAAATGTAAAATACTTCCTCTCGATCCAAATAACGATAAAAGTTTTTATTTCTGTAGAAACAGCTAATCATCAGAGTTGATGCCCTTCAAGCGAGGCCTTTAAGAAAATCTTCATGCAGGCATTATCGAGCGAAAGCTTAACGCCAGTGTGAAATTTGGTGCACTATTAGTGGCAGCTTAGAGAATATGGCAATGAAAACAAGACGCGTTAATTATAAAAGCACGGAGTTCTTCTGCTCTGCAAATATTAACAATTTTCCTTGAATATCCTGGCAAGCATTATAGTTTCCACGGAGTGCAATACCGAGTTAACATAACATAATACCTGGCAAACAGTCTTCCTTCAATTGTTTAATGAATTAGAGATGAGGCGTCAGGTAATATAATCCAACGAGTAGTTTCAGAATTTTGGTTAACTTGGAGTAAGCCTAATATTAGGGCGCATATATTATAAATTGTTGTTGGAAACGAAACAGTGGTGAGTTGAAACATTTAATACATATCCTTTTATTTATATTATATACATACCATAGAATGCTCCCATCCTGCCAGAGACATACGGGAAAACTGATAAACCAACGTTTCTGAAAATCAGCTCACCAACAAACGCCGGGCGGACAAATCCATGACATCCACTCTTCCGAGGAGCACTCCATGAACCAGGTCATCCGAATTCAGATTCCAGTGAAAATAGATCAGGCAACTAACAAAATGATATAGATCCCATGACTGGAAGACTTCAAGCCATTAAGAAACTTCGCCAAAGGAAAACAGTAAAGCTCTCAAAAGTGAACAATTTCAACAATCATAATGTTTTATTTTCGAACTTTAAATTTAAAACAATACGATATCCATTTCATGAAAAAAATAACAGATATACAGGGTGCCTCTCTTATTAGGGCCTAATGAATATCTAATTTCTAAACCTTTAGAGATAGGCATATACTTCCAGGTAGAAAAATGGTTTAAATAACGTAAATAATTATATTTTATATTTTCTGTGTCAATAAATGTACTGCTGGAAAAAATGACTGTAGGCTGTCTTTGCAAACAACTGCTGATGTTAAAGGCGTAGGACTACTTTACTCACGTGTCTCTTTTGTTTCTCGAAGTTTCTCGCAAGTTTTTAAATTCAAGTAAGTTTTTTGTAATTTCAGTTGTTACCCTTTATCACTAAAATAAGACATTAGTTATGTTTTTAATATATGTAGTAACCCAGATATATTGGATCGCGTCACCAATTCATGCGTATTTTTGTTCAACTTTGCGACACAGTATTCGCTGAACTACGATTTCGATTTTCAATTTTTTTGTAACTTCTGTTGTTACCCTTTATCTCTAAAATAAGACATTAGTTATGTTTTTAACATATGTAGTTAGCGAGATATAGAGGATCTCCCATACCAAGTTTTGTGGCGTTTTGGTGTGTGAATCAAATTCCTTCCTGAGATCCCAATAGGAGTTTCTACGAAAGTCTAAACTTTTATACAGTCCTCCGGTCTTATTAGTCACATTTAGTAAAGCATTCTCGACACACTTAAGAAAAAGAAGTTCCATTCTTCTGAAACTAGTTATTGGGTCACAATTAAAGTGGACACCCTGTATTTAACCTTTACAATAAAATATTTTAGGATTTTCATTAGTTTAAAAAAAAGGGATTTTTAAAATAAAATATTTCAAAACCAGGCATAATTTTTAAAAATTACTACAAAAGAACTTTAGTCTTCGAAAGACTTTTTTAAAAGCCATAACAATTTTAATGTGTCCCTAATAAGCAAATGTGTCCTTTATAAGTTCAAATATACGCAAAACATGAAAATTTAGGGAGGAGAGAATTTCTTAAACCTTTTTATCTATAAATGGGGCAGCCATAAACGTAGTGTACACCATTTCCATAATCAATTCCACATTGTGTCAGAGCATTGAACATTTTATAAGTATAAACTTGATTGCACTTGAAGCCTAACCTATACGAGCATAGGCCAGAAATAAAGTTGGCATATACCCAGTCGTTTCTCGCAGAGTAGCAAAGCAAAGGGAAGTACTCGATTTTTCCAAAAATCCTATTTGTACTGACCTGTCACCTTGATTCAAACCTTCTTAAATGGGAGGGGGGCTAGAATTTTGGAGCCGGAAATGGGTGCTTCTCCCCTGGCCATGATTTAAAGCTCCAAAATGTATCCCAAAATAACGCTCGTGGGAATTGAAAATTGTGGCTTAATCTAAATAAAACTAAAGTTGGAACGATTATTCAGAGAACCTTGACGAAAACAGCTGACCAATCTATTTTAATTACTCGGAAAAAATGCTCACTTCCTTAACATAACTACTAAAGCGCAAACTGATTGTAAGATACAGGATACTATGTTACTCGACGTCGCAAAATAAAGCGTACTTTGGTATTTAGAGTAAATATTCAGCAATGACCTTCCACATTAACACCGTTCTAAACACCTTAACAGTAACAGTCTTCATCAACTCATGCCAACCTACTAACCTATGAAGGGGCAAGTTCATTACTGATCGGTCGAAAACTCATCAACAGTCTTGAAATTTCAATTGGCCAATTTTCTCTCAAAATGTCGAAATCAAAAATTGATGATTTTTTTCCTTTGCCATTTCGATTTCAAAAACATAAAAGATTATATAAGATTTATAGGGAAATCGGTAAATGATTTCATAACTGCTATAAACGTACTTCCACTGTCAATTATATTTCACCTTCTTCAGAAATCAAACCGACGGCTGACATTATTAGTATAGTATTATATGCAGGTCATGAATAAACGTTTGCTTGCAGTTTTTATTACATTCATTCAACAAATTTTCGAGCAAATTTTGGAATCTTGCATGTCTTAAGAAGGCATTAGCAATCAATTTTTTCATTTCTGACATTTTTATATTGTACATTAAATATTATCAACAATTTTTCTGGAGATCTGGAGATTTGTCTGTCCAAATGCTTTATAAAATAAACTGTTTAGCCTTTGTTTGATGCAGCATTCCAATTCCGCTCAACCAATCAATAAGACTTGGGTTGACCACAAGAATTATTCATATCCTGGAATGTACCAATAGGTATAACTTTGAATGACAGGCCACCACGAATCAAAAAATCGACACCGTGTCTCCAGAACACAGGAATCATTATTGCGCTTCCCATTCAGCGTCCACGTTGTCCTTCAATGAATTGCTAACTTCACATCCTTACGCTCCTTTCCCTCGTCTTTCTCCAAACGCTTAGTTTGGAAGTTTGAAAAGTTGGTTGCCTACTCGGGAGCTCTCCTCGTCATCAGACCAATGTTAACAATTACAAATTGCCTCTCAAAATAACCCTCGTATAGCCACAAAATGAGACTTTAATCCAACTGAACAAAATCTTCTTCGCTCCCAGAATTAAAACATGGTTTGTAGTTTCACTGATGAAATATAAACTTTTTTTTCAAATAAATTTTTTTATTATTATTTTTGAATTAAAGCGTTATCATAGTTCATTTATAATCTCCGCTTATTTAAAAAATTGAGCTCTTTTTTTCAAGCATCAACTTATCTTAATTTATAAAGCTTAAATACCGAACTTTATTAACTAGAAAGAATTTTAGTGTAAATTTTTAAAAAAGCGCTTATTTTCGCATTAAGATACATTTGGAGATACATACGCATAATTAACATTTGGAAATTAATATTTTAGAAGTTAGACTTATGTTTCCACAATACAATGTAACGCAACTTTGAAAATGAAACCTTTATTTTTCTATCCACATGGGAATTGGGAGTTAATCTTTCTTTCTTTTCCGTACCATTTCTATACCGCTATGATGAAATATTGTGAAATACGTTCATAACTGATCAGAAATTTTTTTAAACTTTCCCCTAAATTAGGTAATAAAAAAGAAATATTTTAATCATAGATTATATTTCCAGCCCATCGATAACTGAAAAAGAAATCAACCAGATATCTTTTCCAGAAGAGGTATCTTCACCAAAAACGAAGGAATAATTTCTTTGAAAAAAGTAATCGATTCGTTTTTGAATATGTTCGTGAAAAATGTCACCGTCGTTATTTATCAAATTTAGGAACTTTATTTTTTCCAACCGTACCTGAAAACTCTATCGATTACGTACTCCAGTGGACTCGAGTGATAAATGGCGCAGTTTCACTTCCGGAAAAGTAGTTAAGTTTCACATATCGGGATGTTACATTGAAAACGTGTTTTGGATTGAAACTAATGGTTTGTAATTTTTCATTTCGTCATGTATTGTTAATGGGGTTGGATAGATTATTTTAAAAAATACAGTGAATCTTAAAATATAATCTACTTACTGTAGGACCAAATGATTAGAAAACGGAGAAAAATATATTGTAATAAAAAATTTAAGTGCATAAATTTAATGTCACTGGAATTATTTCGATTGCGAAAAAATTATCGTTTGTTACAAGGTTTATGTATTTGTATTTTAACTTTTGATTTCCTTTTCATTCAATTGAATGACCCAATTATGCAATCAGAAACAACTGCGTTTTATGGATTTCGGGTTTACTATCAAATGACTAGGCGTAAATAGTTTGTCGTGCAATATTGAAACAACTGTGATCAAGTAGGAAACGTTAAGCTTAATAGAATAATTAACTTGTGAAAATTGCAGTTCCCGAAATTTTTCAGTAATGCTTTGAGAGAACAGCTATATGTCAAAATGTTTTTGGAATTGGTTTCCTATTTCATTATTTCGTCCAGTTACTTAAAACAAAGCTGAAAACTTCTCGAAACATTGCAAAATTTCCACATTCCAATAGCTACGTAACGCACAAAGACAAGTACCAAACAAATTTGATTTTATGTACCTACGATTTGTTCTTTTGGTGACATAGTTTCGTCACCAAAATAATTACTCTTAGTTTAAAAGTTTTCGTGCATGCGCGTATGTGTGTGTCTGTGCGCGCGAGTAACGCTTTCTTCATGTTATCATGTTAACATGACAATTTGAGTATATTTGATTGGATTTGAACAGAAGAGAAATATGTCAAAGGGAGGAGGGTAAAAGTCTCGGCCGAGTTCGTAGATGGGCCATCCAACTCAAAAGCTCTCCTTTCCCTGTAGCTTCTTTACTATTAAAGATAGAAAGATAATTCAATGTAGAAGAAATATGACCTCATCATAAAGAGCAGCTTTTGCATTAAAAGTTTGCGATAGCTGCGATTTCTTCGAAATTAGGGGTTGAAAAGTTTTTCCCAACCCCTAACTTCGGCTGCTTTTTTAACACTCTGAATCCTAAGCCGGCCGTAACCGGCCATGCAGCTTCTGTACTAGTGGAGCGGATTTCGGCCGGTTACTGTTCCGAAAACGGGGAGAAGGCAGTTGGGCGACTTGGGCTTGTGGTAGATATAAGAGATTAAACGCCTTCCATTGATATCTTCCACCACCCGTAGTGAGGCGAAAAGGGGAAACGGGGTGGACGAATCTATTTCAACTATCTATTAGTGAACAAACCTCCGTATACAGCTGTACTCAGATTTTGAGAACCCTCAGTGGTCAGAGGGTTAAAAGAAGTATATAACAGTTCGCTCAAAAGCTCTCATCAGTCACATTCTCTTACACCTTCTTTTTCCCCATATCTCCAACTTTTCTGAAATCAGAAGTGGGAATGGCGAAGGAGAATAAAATTTTCCTTTCCTTACACCTCCGGACAAAAGAAATCTACCTTCTTCTTCCAGCTCACCGACAGAGAATTTTTTATGCTTCGAGATACTAGCTGGTATAATTCGAATGTGCTCTGAATGAATTATGTTTTTCTAGGCAGATTATCTTTTTTTTAGTTTATATTAGCTTGATATATGTGATGAATTTTACAATTTAAATTCGTCTATTTTGATTTACATCCCAAATAAATAGTCTTCGAATCGGCCCAAAAACTTTTCATATGATTATTGTTTTTAATTTTCACGTTTGAGAACTGTATAGAGAAAAGGTGCTATTATCGTCAAAAATGTCGTCGTATTTTTGATGAATCTCCATGTTTTTGACCTTACTGACTCCAAACAAACATTTCTAAGATAATGTCTGTCTAAATGTCTGTCTAAAACGCAACTAATGTGTCTGTGTCGTTTTATTTATGAATCTCTATGTTTTTTACCTTACCGACTCCAAACAAGCATTTCTGAGACGAAGTCTGTCCAAGTGTTCGTGAACACGTTAACTCAGAAACGGACTAATATGTCGATGTTGTATTTTTGATGAATCTCCATTAGGGTGTTTCAAAAAAACTCTTTTTAAAAAAACATTGCTCCCCAGGGCTTTTCCCATTCCTTTTGGTTCTAATAGAGAGTATATGTAGTTTTAGCTCTCTAAGTTAACAGGAGGGTTTGCCTATAAATCCATAAAATTTGCAAAAACATGCTCTTAAAATGTAAAATTTTTAGATTTTTTTTGAAATTTTGTTTAGTTGCTAATATATATACAATAATAAACAAATACAGAAATCAAAATAAAAGACATTTATATACAAATAAATTAATACTTTAATCGAAGAAATGCTAATTCAAATGAAGTAAACATTAGGAAACAGATACTTTATGGTTAACATAAATTCTAAAACAGATTTAAATATGGAAAAACTTCAGTAACACGGTGAATGCGCCAGTGCAGCAGTACATTCGAAAAGTGAGAAATATTAACAAAAGAAAACATTAAAAACCATTTTAGAAAAGAAAAAAAACCAAAATAACAAAACTGAGCATAACGCTAACGTCCGGGATGCGTCATCATCTGGGAAATCCCGAACGAGCGTATATTTATTATCGGTGTTTTCTAACACAAACTCTAGTAATAATGTTAAAAAGAGTTTGTTCCCCGAAAAACCGAAAGAAAAATCAATATTTTGAAACAAAGAAATATCAAGCAAAAAGTTCATGCCTATTAAAATAAAATACATGAAACCAAATTTTAAAACCAATAATACAAAATAAAAATGAAGAAAAAGATGTAAATATTGTTTTTTAGTTCTGTGTTCCGTGGAAACAAACTCTTTTTAGCATTATTGCTAGAGTTTGTGTTAGAAAACACCGATAATAAATATACGCTCGTTCGGGATTTCCCAGATGATGACGCATCCCGGACGTAAGCGTTATGTTCGGTTTTGTTATTTTGGTATTTTTCTTTTCTGAAGTGGTTTTAATATTTTCTTTTTTTTATATTTCTTTATTTATATATATATATATATATATATAAAAAGTTATTTATGATTGAACGAGGTTTTATTTACACGAAGAATGAATAAAATCATGTTTACACTATATTATCTATTTAAAAAAGAGAACGATGAAAGCTATTAAAACTCATTCTGTCTTTTGCTACGGATACAGTCAAGAACTTTCTAAATACAACTAACTGAAACCTCCTGTTAAAGACTCCCACAGCACTGCCCTGCCCGCAATACCCTAGTAGTGCTACGATCTTCTGACACTAAAATGGGAACTATTTATGAAATTTTTAAGAGCCTTTTTCCATGAACCGAAAATAAACGAACCTGCGAAGGACTTCAGACTGTAATATTTTCAACTTCCAAAACTACACTGGTTAACAAATACTAAGGACCGTTTTTAAGATTTCAAAAAATTTGGATTTAATATGAATACAATGGTTCGCAATCAGTTGCTGCGATTCGTGGGACATACTATCGTGGGAACTCACATTTTACAGTGCAGATTTAGTCACGAGGGCAATTGGGGGGGGGGGGACTAGAAAAGGGATGAAGGAGAAAACGGAGTTTCACCCATCCTGTTTCACAGAAAACTGAAAACGAAATGCAACTCTCACTAATTGTTATGTTTGGTGTGCATAATATTTACATGAATTTTCGTGAACGCAGCACAAATATTCGGGAAGATATAAAGGTTTTCTTAAAAAATCTCAAATTTTTCCGCCGGCTTTTTGCTTATAGCATGAGGGAAAATGGCAATAAGTTAGAGAAGCATTGTGTAAAAACTTGGAAAAAAATTTGAATACTAGAGAAAATATGAGTAGTTGTAGTAAATATTTTTTACTGTGCATGCGCAAGACATAGCGTAATTTTTCTTTCATGACTCCAAAGCCAGATATGTACGGCAACTTATGTAAATATTCCAGTTCAATACCATTAGTATTCAGAAAGATATCGGCATTGCAACTTGATGAATTCCGGTACACAGCACCCTAAGAGAAGCTAAATGATGAGGGTTCTTGCACAAACTGATATTTTTTAAACTTGAATCTTCATACAGGAATATTGAATTTTATGAATATCCTGACTACTCATGTATACTTATAAATTAAACACATAATTTATATTGAAGTTCGACGATTACTTTTCGAAACAACGCTGCGAAGTCAGCATCGATGCCATTGCCCTTCACCGTTCCTACATCCGTCGCCGCAGCGTTCATAAAACAACATACGAAATGGCAGAAGATTTGGAACATGCAGACTGATAATAAATTACACTCAATCAAACCGAGCAACTATGTGGTCTGTTTTAAAATATCGGGGCTCGGATGTAAAGTTGAATCGTCTCCGCAACTGTCACACACGCAGACATCTGCTGCTTAGAGAACGAGTTCCCACCTGATGTAATTGTGGCGTGGTAAACTCTATTGCCCATATTTTAACTCAATACCCTAATTTTAGTCATCATCTTAAAACATTCTTCCTTACAACCGTTTTAAATCTTGAGGATTTAGTGGGTAGAAAACACTACCCTAAACTTTTGTTTTCCTCGAAACCATTGTCTTCTTTCATTGATGTTATGTAAATGAAGCTATCTGTTTCCTTACTTCTGTAACGCGCACGCCAACTGCTCATAGCGTTAATTTCTTGTTTTGTTAAATTCTCTTTGACCGCGAGCGTGACCAGCAAAAATTAAGCTGGGTTGACCTTAGTAAGTGTCTTATTCAATTCCTACTGTTAGTTCACACTCTCCCTATATATATTTATTTATATATCTTGTTCAAATTTTCAATCGTTAATAAAATACTTTTTATTCATTCACTCAAGTTCAAATACATTTTTTAAAACTTGTAGTGGATGACACTTGATGTTAATACATTTTTTTCAAATATTAATTCATTAATTAAATTGAATTAATTAATTTTATTTATTAGAGTCTCGCAACTTTGCCGTCAAATCACAAAAATGGTCGCCAAATTCGTCTCCAAGGTCACCAAATTTATCGCCAAGTTTGGCGCCAAGATTATGATCCCAGGAAAATAGGAATTGACTTTAAAAATTTTTTATTTATATTACTTGTTTTGAATTCATCTTACACGGGAACCAACAATTGGAATTTAATTTTTACATTTCAACAGTTTATTCTAATTGTAACGTTTTACTTTTATATACAACTGACGTAGTTCTTTTAGTCTCTCCGACTTTCTTAAAGTTGTCTGATTTTCATCTTTCAATTAACCTTAGTGTTTGGAGCAGCATGTCCTAAACTGGGACCTTGTGCCAAAACACCCCATCATACTACTACTATTACTCAGATATGAAGCTAATTTTATTATTATAATGCAGAGAAAGAAAATCTTTGTACACCTTTATTTGCTGGTATTAAAGAGAAAGTACTGTAATCTTCAAACAATTCAATCTCCTGATTTAAATGAACTCAACATTTCAGACCTCTCTGAGTCCAAACAAACAATTTTTAGAATTATGTCTGTCTATGAACATTATGACTCAAAAAACGGAGCGAACTATATAAATAAAATTTGGTCTTGGTTCTATACACAAAAAATTATAGATTTCTGTCAAATTGGAATGAACGCCCTCAACGGAAATCCCCTACGTCCTCATACATATGAACAAAATAGTTCTAAAACTCTGTGTGTGGTCTTCACACTAAAATTGTAGATCTGTATCAAATTTCTGATGCTCGAAGAGAAGAGTTCGAAAAGGCATACTCCATTCTCATTCACTATATAACGAACTTAAACACAAAAGGCGCCACATTGTGAAAGCATACCGGAAAGGCAAGGAGAGAACATTCCCTTTGTGTTTCGTGGAATAGTAAACATAACCTAAAACATAGTTAGTGTTAGTTACATACACTTTAAAATGAAAAATAATTAATGAACAATAGTTAAGCTGAAACATAGTTAATGCCAGTTTGCATAAGCATAGTTAATATGAAACATAGTTAATGTCAGTTACAAAGCTTAGTTAACATGAAACATAGTTCATGTTAGTTACATAAGCATAATTGATATAAAACACAGTTAAATATTTCTACATTTCAGACATTATATAAGAAGTGAAAGTGGCAAAGGAACTAAGAATGTGAAAAAGTGTTTCTTTAAATTGGTGAAGTTTCCATGTTGCTGGCGACGCTCTTCTGGCACTTAGATATTTCTATTTTACAATTATAATTTTTTTCCTCAGAGTAACAGCCAATGACATGTTGGTATTCATCGACTTCACACTTGGACATCAAGCGATCAGTCATCTAACTTCCGAAATTTTTTTATCGCTTTTTCTGGAATTTTTTCCCTCACCTCTGCGATTGAGAAAATGAGGGCATCGACAGAAAACGACAATTTTGACACAAAGTTATTCCAATTGGAAGTATAGGCATGCCTATCTCTAACGTTTTGAAATCAGCTATTGGGCACCCTGCACCTAGCATTACGATAATAAGAAATTCAATGGCCCGGAAAAGAATTCGAATTCACCAAGTTTCATGCTTTAAAAAAGTCACAATAAAACGTTAAAAAAATAAAATGCTTTAATGAATATGACTCAATAAGTAGCTTTAATCCGTTGTTCTGACATCCTCACATCCTCATCTCCTTATTAACAGCTAAAATGACAAAGTTTTAACATATTTTAATTGTATCAAAGAGTCAGTTAATTGGATGCAGCTTACCTTTCAATGCGATACAATCAACTGATATTATTCAATATACAAAATGTATGAACATGCTGATCAAAGGTATCCCAACTACCTTTTCCGAGCTGCAGAACCTCTTTAATCAAACACGGAGCTAACCCATCTAGGCAAGTTAAACAATCTTTTTAAGAAAATATTAACTTTAAATCCCTGCCTTCAAAGTTAACTGCAACTTCAAACGACAAATTACTGAGGGGCGAAGCTTGGGAGACAAGATTCTTGGTGGAAAAAATTCCGAAATGATGTGCCCAATTTAGTTAATGGAGTATCCTTAAAAGTCACCTCTCCCTAGTCTTAGATAAACAAAGCGTTCTTGTTGTTCTAAGCTCTAACCCGTTCTTTGGGGGAGAACAGGCAATAAAATTGAGTTGTTTTTTCACTGCTGATGACTCTCTTTCATTTAAGAAAATAGCTTTTGAATTTTTCGTATTCAGTGAAAAAAATATATGCGTTGTAAAAATTCTCTAGGTAAAAAAGTTCGTAAAAGATTTTTGCTTTGGAGAAACCGGATTATGGCATTATCTTGATGCTTTTAACTCACTTAAAATGAAGGGTTCTTGTTGTCGAGTGAAAGATAGGCAAAGATTTTGTCAAAAACTATTTAAAGTTAATTTTTTAAGATAATCGAACCGACATTTATACATTTCCATTAGATAAGATTATTCATTTCTTTTTAAACTGGAAATAAATAAATTTTCAAAAATACCTTCTATGTTTCCGATATATAGGGAACTTGCTGTATATAGGGCAAGTTTGAGAATGGAATTATAATATAATCATAATAATACGATCATGGCAAAAAAATAGACCCTAAAAAATATTCTTCAAAACAGAAAGTCATTCTAGTGATACCATGGACTCTTCTGCTATTATTTAAGTTTTTTTTGTTTTAGTTATACAATTTATTTAAAAAATTTTCTTTTTCTTTAGGTTGCTAAATTGCTTTTTAAAATTTTTTCTGGTAGGCTTTTACTTCATGTCTATCTAGGCCGATTACAAAGAATCACAATGATTCGAGATACGGGGACATGAAGTGGTGTTATATGTATAACCCACTTCATGTCGAAACACATTAGAACAATTGAAAAACAACTTGCAACATTTGGTTAATTCCAAATTTTTTAACACGGTTTTGTTAATAATAATAAAATAGTAGAAAAGAGTGGACACCCGTACCTCCAATGCAACAAAAATCTAACATACTCAACTGTTTCTTGAACTGTGTTACTCAGCTTTTTTAGGTAGATTTCTTTTAGGAAATCTATCTGTTGCAGCGTTCTTATGACACGACTTCCATTTTCATTTCCTTGTAATTCCTATCTATTGAAGATAGAAAGATTATTCAAATTAAGCGTCCTCATAATGAGCAATTTTTATACTTAAAGTTTTTTGGTAGTTGCCACCCCTTAGAAAGTAAAAGTCGAAAACCCTACCCGTAGACAGGAAAGTCACAATATACGTTTCCGATGTACTAAATTCGCCCAAGGCATGAGGTCGCCTCAAGGCAGAATCTCGATTCCCAAACCCTTTTTGAAAATATCTAGTAGTTCGCGCCATTCGCAGATACTTCGGATACGGTTAGTCATTTCAGCAATCGTAAACTGTGTCATGCTCTCTATATGCAGTTAGAACTCTAAATGACGATTCTTTCAGTTTAAATACCCCTTACTGTATGCAAGGACGGATTAAGCCCTGTAGGCAATGCAAGTTTTGGGGTCCCATTTCCCCTCAACTTTCACACCCCAGATATTTTCGATTGATTTTAATTTAATCTTTTTATAAGCAGTTTTCAAGTCACAGATATCATAACAAGCTGAAATACTAAAACATTTAATTTCGGGTCATCTTCAGAAGAGTTGGTTACAGTTTCTCGAGTTTAAAAAAGTCAAAATTTAAATTTAAAAGTAATTTTAGGCAAAATTGTAAAAAATTACAAAATTTTTTTACCACAGTCTAAATACTCTAATGCAAAGTTTAACAGAGCTGATGACTTGTAGTGAGTCAACCAGCTGCGAAGAAAATTGGACCTTACTTATTTGTTTGCTAATTTGAAAACATGAAGAAACAAACTAAGAATATAACCACAAATTAGATTATTCTGAAAATACAGTAAAAACATTTAGGGGCCCCAAAATTGCGGGATCCATAGACAGTTGTCTATTTAGTAATTCCCCCCTGACTGTAAGTACGTTTAATTTTGAACCACCCTGTATAATCAAAACATTTTATACATTGACTATAATGGTACTTACACCGCCTTTAAAATAAATATAATAAAAAAGAACATATATGAATTTACTAATTTGAGGTAGGTCAGTTACACAAACAAATGCACCTAAAAAAATAAAGTATTGCCCAAACAACACGGAAAAAGTAAACTGAAAAGTATGATAATCTTCGGACAAATTGTTTCGATAACAAAGTAAATAAGCTATAAAACTGGAAGAAAAAATCAAGCAAAGTGTCCATGAGCAAAAACTTTATTCAGAAGGGAGAAAAAACCTAAATCTTCTAAGCGAAACCATAAATCTTCATAAAATTCGCTTCAAAATCTCCAAAGAACCACTACAAGCTTTTCAGAACGTGCACTAAGCCTAACGTCATCCTCAACGGAGTTTCAATTGAGTTTTAAAATTGAACGTGGTTGGCCGTTACGAACTTGGATGTTAATAAATCTCATTTGCAGCAATTCTCTGTGGGGATATAACCACATTCTCCAAAATCTTATCTATTCCCAGAAGACGGTGGAGTGTGTTAAAACCTTCAGAGAATTCGAAGTTGGTTCTTAAATGCAATAGAGAAGGGGCCACAGTATCGAAGAAGAATGGCGGGAATACAGAAGCTGTTCGAACATTTTTTTAAAAATGATTTTGGCGTAATATTAAACAGGTTTTTACATACAATTGCGTTTTAAATGTTTAGTTTAGTTATAGTATTAATATTCCGTTTTGAAAGAACACGAGGGCAATTTTGGGGCGGACCTCGTAATTTTGCACCGCAGTAAGATGACGAGGATGATACCTGAGCTTGCACCCCTTCTCCAAACTTCAGCACCACATCAGCGGGAGGACGTTTATCTCCCTAGGTATGATTTAACGTGCAATAGGCCCCATTTAAGGTGGATATTCAGTGGAATCGGGTTTCGAACCTGCAACGCTCTGGCTCCGAAACCGGGACCTTGCTACAAGGCCACAACCGCCCATTGGATCGAGTGATCGCATCGAGTGATTAGCTGTATGAATGACTTAACTTTAACTTATAAGTTTAAAAATGCCATAATGCGATGCCCGATTGAAGCTCCGTCATCACAGTTATGGGGTTAACTATCATTTCACATCTTAATTTGCATGATAATAAATTTCCTTGTAAAATTAGTTAAGGTAGTTTTTTTCTATCCATCTTTCATAGCGTTTCAAAACCCAGTGATAATTTTTAGTGTAAGATAGTTAATTACTCTTTGTAGTTCCCGAAGCGCGTAGAAATCCATTGGTGATACATCTGATGATTTAGCAGGAATATGAATGAATGATATTGGATTGCTGTAGGTTTCTTGCTCCATTTTTTCAAAAGTCAATTATTGATTAATAGATATATGGTTATTGCTTGATGGCTATGTAGGTAAAGAAATGACATTTATTCCTTAAATTTGGCAGTAAAATATTATTTTGATATGAGGAATTAATTTTTACTCTTTTTAATCTCCTAATTTAGTAAAATTTCGATTAACAAACACGTTTTTAACCGTCAATTTCTGTTATCTGCCATCGTCTAAAAAATCCAATCCGTCATTTCTGTAATTGCTACTCCTTTATTGAAGTTTATTGCTCGTATTGTAAAATTAAATACTATATGTATGTGTTATTCGATTTTAAAGAATTTATCATTTTCGTCCCAATCCAGCAATGAAATCACGTTACTGCACATATGCATTAAGATATTTCTGTCATCCGTCTATTCGATTATCCGTCACTGCCCTGGTCCGGATGGTGATGGTTAATCGAAGTTTTATTATATATGAAACGCCAGAAACAACCATGAATCCCTTTCACATATTTCTATGGATCCCTTGAGCCAAGTTTCCACTTAATCTCCTTTGTGGTAATTAATTAGGTTTTTCTTTTTATCGTAATCGCTTAGATGTATCCAATTTTCATCGAATGTTCGAACATTTTTCAGCAAGTGAATGCTCCTTATACCGAATTCTGTACCGAACTCGACATTCGGCCTCATGTAGACGGGTAGAACTATTCATATATATTTAAAACTTCAAACCATTATTGATTATTTTATTTATAGTTGAAACTAAGCAATTTAATGACTTTTCAACAATCCTTTGAGTTGGTAGATTTTATTTAACAAATTAAAGATCTTACTTTAGAAATATTCGCTGAAGTTTGCTTTTGCAGATGAGGATTTTTTCGAGTTTTATATCAGTAAATTGAGAATTTTTTTCTTGTTTTCCCTTTATTATCAACAATAATGCTCATTCTCATACTCATTCCATGACCTTTATCGCTTTCTTAAATTATGGAATAAGAATATTTGTTTTCCGAGAAACATGAAAGCATAGTTTTTTATCCATTGTTTCATTTACAAACGTGATTCTGTATTTAAACATAGCTTTGTAATATCGGATTATAATTTAAAATCTTAGCACAAAATTTCTGAAAACATTAAACTGATTTAAATCAAATGTGCAAAATGCTTAAATATACCATTAACTCATTCAAAAAATGTGTGATCAGCTTACAGGAGAAGGTTACCGAATTTGGACTACCTGGACATTTTTTTAATTTACAGTGATAAAGAAGCAATTTTAATAAAAAAACAATTAGTAGAATTTTTTTGTAGTTTTTAGTCTTTTTTTTAAGTCTTTGGCTAAAATTTTAAATGATGATTTCTGAAGCTAAACACTTGTTCTCTAACCGCAACCGTGTAGCGCCTTCTTTCTCTAAAAAATGATTTTATGCACCACATTTACTCGTTACAACATATTAAGTTGTCTACTGTATGGCTCAAATATTTAATAAAATTGATTAATGATACAAGTCCAAATTCGGCAACTCTCCCTTGTATAATGAATCCAAATTTTCAAGGTATTTTTTTCATAAAATTATTGTTTAGCAACGGATTCGGAAACTCTCCCTTGTATAATGAATCCAAATTTTCAAGGTATTTTTTTCATAAAATTATTGTTTAGCAACGGATTCGGAAACCCTCCGCGCTTTTGCGCATGCCCCGGGCGGAGTTATCAAAATAGGGGGAAAGTGAATAATGGAAGGATGATGTTTACATTTTATTGAGCATGATCTAACAGAGAACTCCGGAAATGCGCTCATATGACTCATTGCCTGACACCCCGTTCCGGTGTAAAATCATCCAAAAGTGGTAGTCTCGGAATCCGTTGCTGATCAGTAAAATCTAAAGTATATCTATCAAGAAAACGGATGTTTGGGTATAGAAAAATTATCTTCCCTCAATGTTTCGTTTAAAATAGGGACATTTCATAGCATAGCAGGGTGAAAAATAGAACTATAAACTTCCATGTTGTTGAAGAATGGGGAAAAAATATGTTTGTTTTTTCCGCCAGCGACAGTTATCGCGACAGCGTCTTTGTAATGGTTTTGACATACGGCTTACGAGATACAAAACTAGGAAATGAAATTCAATTATAATGATGCTTCGGAATATAGGTCAGTCGGTAAAGTAGATGCTTGACGATTACATCGTTTTTAAACAACGAAGTCGTTTTCATTCAATAGCTGAAACGTGTCCTTCGAATGACGCTGCTATATTGTTAAATTACTATCTTGTCATAAGAAGCATTCGGGTCTTTAGAAATAGAAAATCAATTTCGTTAAACTAGGAAAAGATGAATAAGTCA
The DNA here is from genome assembly GCA_013235015.1 of Araneus ventricosus. Taxonomy (NCBI): domain Eukaryota; kingdom Metazoa; phylum Arthropoda; class Arachnida; order Araneae; family Araneidae; genus Araneus; species Araneus ventricosus. Next base: position 106,040 of record BGPR01003151.1, on the reverse strand, counting down.
TTCTATCCCTTGCTATTGTAGTGATCATGACAGTAGCACAATTGTCCCAAGATATCCAACAAATAATACCTATATCTTATTTTTATTGACTCTAGTGTAGAGTATTTAAAACTATGTATCAAGACCTCATGCATTGTGGCGAAACTTACAGATATTTACTTTTATATCCAGCCAGTAGCGAATCCAGGATTTTGCTCGTGATGTCTCCAAATTTTACTGGAGTGAAATAAAATATTTTCTTAATCTATTATCATAAATTCTATCCAAAAGCTGGATATTATAGAGAATTCTTTTTTTATGAAAAGGAGATTAAGAACAAGCAGATGCTGTGATTTTTTTAAAAAAAATCAAAAATTCTGGTTTAGCTCTGGGGGAGGGCTGCATCCCCTTAAAAACCCCCTGGATTCTCCACTGTATCTAGCTTATCTAATAGCTATTTATTTTTATATCTATCTTATCTAAAACTATTTATTTTTAGATTCAGATTCATTTGATAATTAATATTTCAAAAGGCTATCATAAAAAGGAAATAGATATTTTGCCAAATCTTCTCATAACTGATAAAAAAAGTTTTTAAATACTGTTATGACTAAGAAATAAAAAAAATTAATGCAATCGATTATGTTTCGCGCCGTTCGATAAGTGATAAAGAAATTAATCAGATATATTTTTCCAGAAGAAATATTTTCAACAAAAGGGGAGGAAAGTTTTCTTTAAAAGAAAAAATCTGCTCACTTACAGAATGGGTTCGTGATTCCTAGCGTGAAAAATGTCGCCATCATTATTTATCAAATTTGGAAACTTCATTTCTTCCGTTCGTACCTGACGACTCTATCGATTACGCACTTCAATGAATACGAGAGATAAATGGCTCGATTTTGCATCCCGAATAATATAGTTTCGGAATGTTCCAACGAAAGGTTGCAGATACGTGTTTCAGATCGAAACGTTTCTTCTAGCGTGATATTATAAAGCTATATTTGATAGGTTATTTCGAAAGATCCAGTGAAGTTTAAAATGAAATCGTTTGGTGTTTTCATGTTGACTGTGAAACCAAACGATTAGAAAACAGAAAAAAAAGAATTAATATATTTTTAATGAATATATTTGCAATCGTTCAACTAATTTAATAAAAATGCAGTTATCTTTGGATAAGTCATGTCTATAATAAGGTTCATTTATTTCTTTTTAAAATTAAAGAGTTTAGGTTAAGTTCATTTAACTAAAGATGGAGATGTCTAGAATCATCACGAAATTTTAGGATATTTCGCGAAGTATTGGAGATGTGAAAATTCGACAGCCGAAACTCAAAGCTCAATTTCACTGCAGATTTTTAATTGTTAACTGTGTTTAAGAGTTTTTTAAAAAAATATCCTTTGTAATTTGTGGCAAATATTTGTATGGCCTGACTGCGTTTTTTTTTTTTTATGCGAGCGTAGCCAGTTCATATGGCGTCAAATCATGAACCATGTCATCGAACATCTAAATGCGCATTGCCTTATTCTTTTTTTCTCTGGCAAGATGGACAATAGATTCCAAAATTAAAATGGCGCGACCTATTTCACGTGTATTTGCTTGAGAATAGATAGCGATAAGTCGGCTAATTTATTTATATTTGATTGCTTACTGTATCTGTGTATGTTTAAACAGACAAAGAGGTTCTCAATGCATAAGCGTAAGACTCTAAAACTCCGTACTGACTCTGCTACCCACAGACAAATTGAATTTTTTTTATTAAACATATATTCGTCTTTTTATATTGATCTCAAACTTTATGAAAGTATTTGTCTCCTTTGGTTAGTCATCATATCCACAAAAAAATGTTTCAGAACAATATAATTCGAGAATATAGATCGTTTCTTCCATCTTTTAATCTTAAGAAAATTATATAAAATCCAATAAAAGAGTGTTAAGCATTTCTCCCTTTGAGCATGTAAAAATCAACAAGACTCACAACTTGTTACTCCAAGTTGTATGATAGAATATATTTATAATAGAGTAAGCAGATCGAACCATGCATATTTTTTAAAAATTAATTTTATCTCTAAACAGAAAAATATTTTGCAGTTGCCACAACCTAACAATTAAAATAAAGCATTTAAAAATAATCAAAAACAAAATTTAGAACGCATCATCTAAAGAAAAAATGAGCAAAACAAATAGTTCTAGATAAAATCGTTTGCAGTTATTTTCAACAAAAAGCAAATTTTTTATTATTATTCTCTTAGCTTAGGAATTCAAATTATATTGAAAATAATTCTAGAAAAGCTTAAAAGTCTTAACAGCGTCTTTAAATCCACCACTGAGCCTACGAAAGATTTCACAGCACAATATCTTCAAAGTTTGAACCATATGAACTGTTGGTGAATAATTTGCTATATTTAAAATTTACGTTTTTCAACAAAATAGCGTAAATAAATTATTAGGCTTTAAATGTATGCAATATTTCAAATATATTTCATCTCAGTTCGAATGATTAAGTACAATTTTTACGTTCGACTACATACTAAATCTCACAGATTTTCCCCATTTTAGGATTTCCATGTAGGGGTGTTTAACAATCGCATTTACATATTTAATGAAGAGCACCATCCGAATCGAACTGCAGCGATGCGTTTCATTTTCGGATTAGATCGGCTCTTGAATAAATATGAGCCGAATGAGTTTGGATTATTTCGAAGGGATCGCTCATTTACAACTGTAAAGCAAATGGGCGTGAATTAAAGTCTGCTGAAAAGAGAAACTTCACTCAGTAACAGAAAATCGAAATTAGTTTCAAAATAGCCATTTATTCGCGGTTAAAAATCAAGGGGCTTAATTGAATGCAGAGAATCATTAAACAAATTAAGAATCTATGTTTGGCAGTATCAAGTTTAGTTCCGAGGAATTGGTTTTAAACGTAGAATGCATGCTATTGAAAAAGCTAACCTGATGAAAGCTATTAATAATTTGTTGTTATATTGCGCACTGGAGAGTGGTTAGAGGATGATACCGGCAGTCACTGTTTGCAATCAAAAATGATTTCAATGAAATACCTCAGCATAGCGAATAAATGACTACATTTATGTAATGATTTAGAATTTTTAATCTTCTCCAAAATAAATCTTTTTACCGCCACCTAATTTTTAATTATAAACGCATTTCTTCCACTTTAATCCTACGATAAAGGTACAAGACTCGCAAGAGTGGCAATATTTTGAAAGCCTGAAATCGGAACTTTCCCAGTTCCGAAACTTTTTAAGTTGTCCGTGCGTTTGTAACGCCCTGTTTTTATGATGTAACTCCTGCCTGCTTTGCGAGAGTTTCACTCATAGCTATGGCTCGGACTCTAGTAATATTCAATTTTTTTTCTACAGTTGCATTATCTGCATCATCATCATTTTAATTAAAAGTGTTTAAATTCTAATAAACTAGGGATGGTGGTTATTGCGAAAATAACCGGTTTTCGGTAATTCAGGTTTTTTCACCCCCGATTTAACCCGGCAGTTATAACTGCCGAAAATAACCGGTTTTCGTTTTTTTTTATAAAAAACAAGTGCCGTTGTAGACAAAAAATTTTATTATTGGTTTTGCAGGAAATCAATCCATTGGCCAACATTTAGCTGTTCATAAAGACTCTTTCAGTAATCCACTAACCAACAGACGCCTCGAGGAAGCCGTTGTCGTTGATTGGTCTAAGATGATGAAATTCAAAGCTTCGTAAAATAGTAAATTTTAGTCTAATCGAACCTAAACCTAAAATCGAGACTATCTTCCGATCCGGTGTTTTACCCGGTTATTGGATTCTAAAAAAATAACCGGTTATAAGCGGGACAAAAAAATAACCGAAAAAAACCAGTTCACCGAAACAAAAAAAAACAGTTTTCGGTTAAAACCGGTAGATTTTTCCCATCCCTATAATAAACCAGTTTTTGGAGTATCAACGATAGCGTCTTCATTTAAAAATGCCTCAACACCTGGCCTGACAGAAGAATGTTACATTTATACTCGTAAATAAACATATATATATATATATATAACGGCTGAGCTTATAACATATTATAAGCTCAACCGTTATCAAAAGTGCAATAAAATATTTTTGTCGTGAAGTACAGCTTTTTCGGTTATAGATAGACGATAATAAAAATAATTTCTGCACCAGATGTTTAATCTATACAGATAAAAGTGAAAATTCATAAATAGTTTGGCCGCTGTAGAAATCCAAACTACTGAATCGATTTTCTTCAAATTTTGCTCACAAATACTATGAAGCATAAGAAAGGTTTTAGTGTAGGTTTCGTCACAATTAATTGAATAGTCAGTTTTTTATTAATTCAAAAATATACTTCCACTGCGTATACCCATTTCAATCTCTTCTTCTGACGCGCCTAGAAGGCTAAATAATATTAGTAACTTATGGGGAAAATTAGTCTTCGACGGTTTTTAAAAATCGTTTGGTTCGACTAGTACTCTTATTTTAATTAAAAAACGTCTGAGACAAGGTAAAGAATTAAAATATTTCATATAAAAGTATTTTTGCATTAAAAATATTAGACACGAAAGTATTTTTTATCTCAAGCAACGCTGGTCATATCATATAGTATAACAATATGATGTTATAAGCATACGCATTAGAAAGTGGTTAAATGGGTGACGCTGGCGATCATTGTTTGCAGTCAAAAGGGATGTCAATGAAATTCCGCACCATTGTGAAAAAAAGACTACATTTAAATATTTATTTCAACAAATTATAAACTGATCTGTTGTCAAAATTGCAGGTAACACATTTTTTTTTAATATTGTATCGCAGATGCCGATTGCTACGTCTCCATTCTGAAGAGACGATATTAAAAATAATTTATACAACGGGTGTTTAATACGGTTATAAAAATTCACGAAAAACAACAATCTGGGAAGTTATATCTTTCCTCAATTGATATTGTGTGCCGTAAATTGCATAAAAAGTGTAGAGCTTAATTGCTTTTATATTTTTGCGTCAGGAACCATTTCATGTTTCTATGTGTTTTTCATTTATCTTCCTGAAAAAATCGTTAAAAATTATTCTATTTAGTAGTTGTATAGAGTCACTAACCTCGTATTGCTTCTTGAGTTGAAAATACTTCCTAAGTGCCATTAATGCAAAACTTTCCAACTATATAAATAGCTTCCTGCTGTGAGAATACTCAGCAACCATGTTTATTGGAGAATTTTTTATTCCTTCTCTTCTTTTTAATGGAAAAAGTAAAAACACAGAATATGACTGCAAATTAATGCTCTTACGAATGAATCACTTGTTCTGATGAAAAGTTTTTTGCAACTCCTATATCTTTGGGTGCGTGTGTGTGGTTACGGTCAGTGTGGGTAATCAGTTATTAGGGTATATGCATAAGCAGCGCGGTAATTATATACTGTAGGGTTATGTTATAGGAAGGGTAAAGTAAAGGTCGAGGTTCGTATATGAAACATTTAATTCAAAGCGGGTGAAAATAGTTCGGCTGACTTTCATTTCCCCATAATTCCCTTATTATTGAAGATAATTCAAATTAGGGAAATTATCGCCCATCATAACAAACAATTTTTGTCCTATAAATTTTTCCTATATATGCAATGCCTTAGAAGTTAGTGGTTGAAAAGGGATTTTCAACTCCCAACTTCGATTCCTTTTCAACTTAAATCTTGAACATCTTTAGAAAGCTCTCATAAGTTACACTCTTTTCCACCAACTTTCATCCTTATAGCTCCAGTCCTTATGAAATTAGAGGTGTATATGGGGGGAGGGGATATTTTTTCCCTTATATTTCCGAACAAAATGAATCTACGATCACCTTCCGCATTACTGGAAGGATTTCTTTCCTCCCGGTCTTTGATTGGAAATATTGATAAAATACAACGATTTGGTCATTCTTTAGCCAAATGTGTAAGTTTTGAAAAGTTGCCATATACAGTTACTCCCAAAAGGTATTACATTAAAAAGGTTCGTCATTTTGTGGTATTTCTGTTCATACCAAATAGTTTGAAAATATAATAATTATATTCAAAAATAATCTTTTCCAAGCTATTTTAATTACGAAATTTCCAATGATGCTACTATTCTACATTTATTCCCGTCATAATTTACTATTCTTCAAATTTTTCGTTTTTAAAATATTAGAATAAAAAAAATATTAAAAAAAGTTATTTCAATGAGATTTCAGCTATCTGAAAAAAGTTAGAAATAGGTTTTCTCACAAGAAAAATGCGTGTCATATCTCAAATAAGAGTTTAGAAAAATATAGATAAATATCCTTTCCTGAATTTTTCACCTCTTACGTTTTTCTAAATAATGATTTCTGGCTTCATAATGGCCAGCGTTAGCAATTTCATTTGTATTACGAAGAAAAATTATTGCTAGAAAGATTGAGCATTAGAAGTTGTAAGGAAAATATGTAGTTTTAAATAAAGAGGAAGACTGCAGTATGCATTGAAAAATCGTCATCATCTTTCATCAGTTTTTAGGCTCATCCAACATATTTTTTCCTAGAGCATTATGCATTAAATATATTTCATAGGAAAGTCAACAATTTAAAAATATTGAAAGTAGTAAGATATAATTTTAGCAACAATTGGGTCTAAAAGATTTATTGTATTGAAAATTCTTATTGTATTGTAAAAAAATTCAGCAAAATTAATGGAATCAAGTCATGTGACGTCCATGGCCGTCTTAAAAATTTGAGCGACCTGGGCTAGAGTAATTTGGCGCCCCCTTAGAACCGTAAGTAAAAATTTCAGAGCATGTGGCCCAACTAAAGTACCTATCTAATACATTAATTGACGAGCAAAATAAATAAAATAGAATAAAATAATTAAAAAGTTAACATGTTCTCTGATTAACGCTTTACAGTTTTGCAAATCAGCGTCTTTTCAAAATAGGATTTTACAAGTAAGCTTCCGTATTGTAGGTAACTTCTATTATTGTTTAGCAACGGATTCGGAAACCCTCTGCGCTTTTGCGCATGCGCCGGACCGAGTAATTTTCATCAAAATAGGGGGAAAGTGAAGAATGGAAGGGTTATGTTTACATTTTACTTGTGTGTGAATAGAGTGATCTAACAAAGAACTTCGGAAATGCGCTCATATGACGCTTTGCCTGACACTCCTTTCCGGTGTAAAATCGTCCAAAAGTGCTAGTCTCGGAATCCGTTGCTGAACTATACACGCTTAATTTAGAATTTTTCACACTAATTGTCTCTGTATGAATATTTTTTGAAATAATATATACATGTCTATCTAGCATTACAAAATCGATAACTGTCTAGTTAAAACCCCTAATCATATTTTTACTTTTAAGACATTAAAAAAATTTTAAATTCATATTTTGGTAAACTATTTTATAAATTTTTTTTATAAAATATTTTTTTATATATTTTATTTTGGTAAATTCATATTTAAATTAAAATAAAATTAGTATTGCTAATTTTTAGGCGTCTTTGTATTAATAGTACTCCTGGGCTACAGTCCAATTAGCCCATTGGATATTAGATGGCCCTGGTGACGTCACAGTCGCGGATAAACATTACTGCACATGTCATCAAATGTCTAATTGCGAATTTCTTTATGCTGTGATGCGACCTCACGTCCTTGCATGATAAGCTTTGGATTGTAAACTTAAATTGGAACGCTGAATTTTTGCGCATTAAGCATTCATTCAATTTATGCGCAAGTTCAAAGAATTCAGGTCCTGTCATCAAATACTAATCATGATTTTTTTTATTTCAGCTTAAACTGAAATAAAATTAAATTTTCGGGTAAGCATAAATCATGTTGAATCAAATTTAATTAATGTTTTACAATAAATGTTGTTTCGGAAAATTTGGTCCGTCAAGTTCGTGCGCTCCATTAAATCCCCCATCACTGGAGTGATCATCAAATAGCTCGGAAATGCTAGTTCCACCGGGAGTTGTATTGGGGCTCCCATTCATCAGATGGCTTTGCTCAGAAATATGAGTGCCACCAGCAGTTGCTTTGAAGCAGCCATTGTATAAAATGCTTTTGTAGAATAAAATCTCCCAAGATTATCCATGGATTGTACTATAAAATCAAAATTATGGCAAGGTTGAATTAAAAAATCACATTTATTTGAACCTCAGGTCGCTCAAGCATTTGTTGGAATGAAAAGCGGACTTTTTCTCAAAAATAGCGATGGATTCAAATCCTTATTTAGACTGGAATCCAGAAGAGGATATCATCTCACACTTGCAAAAAATCTCTTTTTAGAAATCGATTGAATTATTGAGAAATAGCAAATATCGGGAATCTCTGAGGGCTACAACCATCAATTATCGCTCTGTCGTTGTTGTGAAACATAGAAGAGTAGACATCACGCATTCTTACCCGTATGGTTATTACCCCAGCACATTTACATAAATTTGGTTTACACACTAACCCCTCATGCCAGATATGCAATCAAGATGGCGATATTGAACACATCCTCCTGAACTGTTACCAAAATAAAACTCAAGGAGTGAAACTTTGGAAAAATGGGACATCAATTCGTTTTACAAGTACTTTCTCCAAAAGATCACTAAGAACCAACAGCATTTACGAGCCTTTTTTCGAGCCCTGAAATATATCAGTATTTATTAACTGCAACCGTTTGAAAGTAGAGAAAGACAGCCTTTGTAGCTAAATTTGTCATCTACATACATTTCAACCAATTTCATTTTGCAGAATCATGTTTTTATCATTTCCGAGCTTCACAGCACTATTCACACTTTCACAATTTTTGCTAACAGATTTGGCAAGCCATGGAAATTTTATGCTTCATTTTCACAAAAACCAAGAACATTAAAAAATTTCTAAATAGCACCCATCGTTTCTAAGGGCGTTCTTCTACGTAGAGCATAGAGATTTTTTCATTCATATTTCACAAGTATAAATTTGTCAATGAATGTTTGAGTCAACCATCGATCAAAGAAGTTGGAAATATCTATGATAGTCCTTTTTCAATACTTGTTTTTACGAATTATGCAGATGTTGTATTGAATCTGTTTTACCTTATTTTTAACTAGCTGTTACCCGCGACTTCGTGCGCGAAGAATTTGAATTATTCTTTTTTTTTTAATTCACGAATGTAAATGTTTTGTTGCATTTTGAAAGGGGAAAGTAAAAGTTCTGACGGTGATAATACTTAATTGGACGGCTGACAGGAGTGTACTGTACATGTATGCTGATATAGTTATGTAAATTGTTTATCTATTCTAATATACTTTTGTATACCATGTTATTTGCTCGGATGTAGAGGTTGTGTGGGCTGGACACACGTGAACATGCCACATATAGTTGCCCATGCGAAAAATATGGTTTTTCCAAATGTACGTCTGCCACTTTCAGTATCTGGCCCTGAGCCCGGCAAATGATATTTTTAAAGGGATTTCTTGCCTTCTGAACTGGGATGATAAATCCTTCGGTATTATCGGAAGGCGTGGAATTAAAATACTCTCTCTTCTCCCTATATCAGTCAGAACAGTAGCTTTCATGACGTTTGGACCTAGGTGTGTAATTTGTGACCGTGTGCCATTGCGCAGTCTCGGTATATAGAGGTTACGTATTAGTAGTACTGGCACACCGGCATTCAATCTCGGCTTGTCGGAAGGTGCCCTGACAGTTCTAAGATGTTGAAGAGCTCTACAGTATATGATGTTCCTTGTTAATGCCCATTACCGTATCTACATATGGATATTCTGTAATACCTCACTGTGAAAATTAAACAAAACATCGAGAGAATAATTCACTAACGTCATTGGATCACTGTGTAACCGTATTAAAAGCTGTAAATGCTACGACAACAGGAAACCGGAAGTGTAAAGTCTCCTTTGTTGATAATGGTCAAAGAAAGCAATATTTGCTTATATTAACTTTAACACTGGCAAAGGCCCTCGCGCGAAACAGTAATTTGGCTTGAATTTATTTCTATAAGAATAAAAAGTCTTGTTAGAAATTACGTTACAAAAATATTTTTAAACCTTAATAACAATCAGAGAAAACATTTCATCGCAATGGAATTAATAGCATTAAAAAGATCATTTTCTGGTTTTTAAAATGGCATAAAAATAATTGTTGTCTAATAAAGATTTCAGAAGTTATTGGCTAAAAACGTCTAAGCAATAGGCTTAAAAGCGGCTAATGTTCGTTATTTAATTAAATATCTTAAGAACTAATTAACTATGAAAGTTGAAAATAGCACCTTGTGTGTAAATTTCATGTCGCTAACGTTCACCGTTTAGGAGGAGTTCTTGTGACCGACCAATCGACCGACAGAGAGACAGATAATTTCTGCCTTATTTATAGATATTTATAAACATAAGCAAAATTTTCAGAAATAAAGATAAATTAGTTAAAAGTCTAACCGTTTCCTAGCAGCGAAGTAGGTATAAATTTGCGTTATTTCAAAATCGTCTGCACGTAAAAAATTATTAAACTTTAAAAAATGAATAAAAATTGAAGGAAAATTGTCACAGAAATAAAATTAATATCATTGAAAAGGTAAAATTTTTAACTTTAAGATGGTATAAAAATAATTTTTATCGGACTGTTTGTTCCGAAGTTACAGCGGAAAAAAGGATTACGTGAAAGTTGATTTTAAAAATAATTTATTCCACATGTTTTCGCATTCCTGAAGGATCACGTGACAGTTGATTGAAAAATAAAAATCTTCATCGCGAATCGCAGAATCAATGGGCTTTCTTTGTTAACTATTTTTAATCTGTAGTCAAAAATAATTAATTTAACGTGATTTCACCTAGCCTATGTCCGTTCTTGGGTTTCAAGCTACAACTCTGCCAATTTTCATCCAAATCGGTTTGGTAGTTTGGTCGTGAAAGCTTAATAAACAGACAGAAAGAAAGACAGACAGACAGACACACTTTGGCATTTATTATATTATTAAGGATGCATGTGTGCAGATTTCTATCCATGCTAGCTCCATTCAGAATATTCCAAATATTTGAAAAATTTATAATGATTTCATTCTAAAGACACAGAGCAAAATATACTTTTTCTAAATATATTTTATCAAACTTGGAAAAATCTATTAGAAAAGAATCTAACATTGCATAAAATGCATGAATAATGAGTATTCTTGCATTGATAAGATATTACATTTAATAAAAAATTATATACTTAATATAATATAATTAAAAAATAAAATGCTCCAATTAACCCTTTAAGGAGCCATTTTTTCTAGTAGTGTTATAGTAAAATGACTTTACGATTGAAATTCATTTAAGAAAATAAATTTATTTTGCGTTTCGATGGCATTAATTTTTTTGTTAATTAATTTTACTAATTAATACTTAATTATCAAGTCCAGACAGTTCGTTATGGTTTGAGAAAAGAAACAGGAACATCTCGGTTTTTGTTTTATCGAAACATTTGGCGAGAACTGATGCCAACCCTAAAAAATGCATTTAAAAATTAATGAAATTGGTGACAATATATTTACCGCAACCTTATAAAGGGTTAATAAAATATTTCTACCTTTAGCGAAATTGCTCTTAAAGTTTTGTATTGTTTGTTCCTAAAAATTAAGCAAAGATATAATAACTACGTTCTCATTTTAATTAATACTAATTTATCAAATTAAGATTTCACCAAAAAATGCTACTTACATAATTTCCTACGAAATTAGAAAAAAAACTGTTCCATTCTCCATAACAGTCGTTAAAAAAGCTCCAACAAGTAAATGTCAAAAACAAAATAAATTCCAAACAGCGCAAAAATTAGGTAGCACATTATAAGGCTTTTGACTTAGCTAATGCATCAAATCCAATTTGTGTTTATTACACATTTTTAGTTATAGTGGATTTAACATGAGAGTGAAAGAGTGATAAATATTGCTGTCAAAACAAGATGATAGAGTGTAACACACAGCTGTCGCGAAGTGCAATTCACATACATAGGCCATCAATATAAACTTTGAAATAAAAAGTGATTGTTCACAGTCTACTTCAACTGGTGAACAATGTCATTAGGCATTTTTTTTTCTTTTTGTCTAGGCAATTCAGGATGGAGTTTCAGATGGTAAAATCATGATAAAACTTATTCTTAGATGAAAAAAATAGTTTTTTTTCTTCCTCGTGTACGAAATATACAAAATGAAAGTACAGCAATTGTCAAAAAAATATTCGATCTCAAGATTTTGATAATTCTCCTCATTTTAGACCTCCGTGACTCCAAAAAACGCCATTTTCGGAATTATGTCTCTGCCGAACGGCTATCTGTTTTTCGGTGAACACGATAACTGAAAATCGTAACAAACTAGTTGGATGAAAGCTGGTATATGGTTTTATCAACATTATCTATAACAACAATTGTTAACAGCATCTATGCAACCCATAAGGAATAGGTTAATATTCCAAATTATTGAAGACCAAATCACTACGAATTATGTTTGCATACTTTAGCATTAAGCATATTTAAAATAAATTTTAGAATGCGATTATTTTTAACCAAAATAAAAGTCATTTTTAAGCTACAATAAGCATCAGATATTACGCCGTTGACAACTCTACTTCTTCTCAGGCGAGTAACATATTTCTATATTTTTATGCAGCAGACGATGATTTTTTTATCGAATATTATTATTTTAAGTACAAAGCTAAATTGATTTCGGATAGATATAAATATCTGTAAAAGAGCAATCATTTTGCCAAAGCAATATGATTGAATAATGCAATATGACCAAAGTAAAGACTATTGTTAGCAATATTAAATTAATTAAACACAGAAAAATATATTGATTTTCCCCCTCTTTACATATTTCCACAATTTTCTAAACCCACAGTATTCCTAGGAAAATTAAGTAAATAAAGTACAAAACAAATATTATTATTCAAAATTCTATAAATTGTCTTTTCTGTATTTGCAAATGAAGATTTTCAAAAAATTTCAACACATCTTTATAAATGAGCGCATGTAATATTCTGTATTCCAATGTTACTTTGCGTTTGAGTTCTAATGTCTATAAATTCAAAAATATACAGATCTGTAAACATTTATATAGGTGCAAACAATGAATTTGTTATTATTAATTATTTGGGTGAAATAACATTTCAATACAGAATAATTCAATTAACTCTATTTTCTGTGTTTACAAATGAAACATTACGATGAATTTCATATCGTTTCATGGCTATGCACACATAATATTATGTATTAAAATGTCAGTTTGTATTTAGATTCTAAAGCCATAAATTTAAAATTTTATAGACATCTAAACACAACACACACATTTCTATATAAACAACTAGTTAATATACTCGGTGTTGCTCAAGACGAAAAAATTTCATGTCTAAAATTTTTATGTAGAAATTACTTTTGTATAAAATATTTTAATGAATAAAATCATTTTATCATGGAAAACTTTTTCAAAAATTAAAGTAAGAATATCATTTGAACCAAACAATTTTTTAAAAAACTGCCGAAAGCTAATTTTCTGCATAAGCTATTAAAATTTTTTAAAGCAGAACAGCTTCAACTGCGCATGCGCAGTGGATACATAGTTTTTAATTAATAAAATAATAAATTATTCAATTAATTGTCACAAAACCCTCACTAAAACCTTCCTTGTACTTCATAGTATTTGTCCGATTTAAGCAATCATCAATTCCTTTCGTATACTGTGTCAGGCGCCAAGTTCGATCCAGTTCTTAAGGTACACAATTCGATCCAGTACAAAAAGCATTAAATTCTGTGTTCTTTGAGTTCGTGTAATTCTTTTTATTTAAAACTGCTAAAAAACTATTCTTAAGACTGATAAATTCCAAATGGAACCATTGTAATTAGCTAAATCGTTTGATTAAAAATTTAACCGCCAGTGATTATCTAAATTGTTTGGTTGGAAATTTTAATTCCAAACAAGCTTAGAAGTCGCCAAAAAAGACCGATTACGAACAAATATGGCAGCCTCTCCACAAAATGAGGCTCTTATTTTAAGTAAACATTGAAAGCTACAGCAATAAGAATATCAAATTTAATATTTTCAAAGCATCCTTAAGCCAAAACATTAAAAACTCTACTCTAAATATTAATTAACGTCTTTGTACAGAGTGTTGAAATTTTGAAGATTCCCATTGACGAACCATTACACCAGGAGTCTGTTGGAATAGCGGAAGTTCTACATTACCCCAACCAAACAAAACAGGAAACTCATCCATAGCGTACAAAAAAATTGGCATTTATGGACGAGTCTTCTCTTTTGTTTATTTGCATTAAAGTAGAACTTCTGCCGTATCCACTGACTTCGGTGTTGATACTACTGATCGTTTGAATATCCAGAGTCTACCACGTTTGGACGATTTTACTACGGAAAGGGGTGAAAGGCCATGAGTAAGATTGGCGCATTTCCGGAGTTCTTTGTTAGGTCACGCTAAATAAAATGTAAACATCTCCCCCCTCCATTTTTCACTTTTCCCCTATTTTGGTGAAAATAAATCAGCCTGGTGCATGTGCAAAAGCGCGGAAGGTTTCGGAATCCGAGAACATACAATATGTCAATGGAAATCTTCAAAATTCAAAACTCAGTTTGGAGATGTTAATTAATGTTTAAAGTAGAGTTTTCTAATGTTATGGCTTACGGATACTTTGAAAATATTAAATTTGATGTTCGTATTACTGTAGTTCTCAATGTTTTTTTTTTCTTAAATAAGAGCCTCATTTTGTGGAAAGGCTGCCAAAATTGCTCTTTATCTCTCTTTTTGACGACTTTCTAAAGCTTGTCTAACGGTTAAATTTTTAACCAAACGGTTTAGATAATCACTGACGGTTAAATTTTTAACAAAACGATTTAGCTAATTAATCGTTCCATTCGGAATTCAGCCGGGTTCTTTTTTTACCGATTTAAATAAAAAGGACTAGAAGAACTCAAAGAACACAGAATTCAACGCTTTGTGTACTAAAGAAAGAACAGATTTAAACTTGGCGCTTAATACAGTATCCAAACGGATTTGGCGATTGCTTAAACCGGAGGGTTGTCGGAAAATGGTCTGGTAATCCAAAATAAACAAGTCAGAAAACTCGCCCGTATAGATTACTAGCCGTACGCGCACGGCGTTGCCCGTGGAATCAGGGCTTCAACAAAATGAAAAAAAAAAACCCGCCCACAATGATACGAAAAAGTTTTGAAAATAAAATCAAAACAAAAGATTCGTATTATTGATTTTCCCACTTATTTTTCTTCTCGATAATGACATTTTAACTGTAGAAAAACAGTACAGAGTACGTTAATCCGAAACAATATTAAAAAATTGCAACGTGAAAATGATTATTATATAGCAAGCAAAATATGCTAGGCAAATAAACACGTAAAAACACTGCCGAAAATAATAATCGAAGTCATTCAGTTGAAGGTTGTGACGTATCCTGCACTCTTACTATCAGCCAATGAAATTGCAACAATGCATGTTGGGAAGGCTACGGAGAAACTTTCGCTGGAGAATGCTCGCTAGAGAAAAATCCCTTTGAACTGACCAGTATAAAATTGATTTTTTGTAACCGTTCTAGTTTTAAATCCGACAGAAACGTTCTAGTCATAAGCTGAAAAAAATTTTAAATGATAGCATTATTAGAACGTCGGATGCGAGAATTTCAAGAAATCTGAACTGAAAATTATCATAAAAGTGACTATTTTTCAAAAAATTCTCAAAATTTTGTAAATTACGTTAGACGTACGAAACAAACTTCATTAGAACGGAAATCGATTGCTCTTTCCGATGATGTATCTATTTTTTTCTGTGCAATTATCCAAAATCATACTATTGAGAAATTAGTGCGAAAAATTACCCAAAACAACACAAAACATTAAATAAAAAAATTTCTAGAATAAATTTTAAAATTCCGGCTTCGAGGTGCATTCAGTCACCATTACGTCTACCTGTCGTATGCCAAATTTCATGGCTGTAAGTGATATAGATTTGTATGGGCATCGCGGACACACACACGCACACAAGCATTGCCTTTTATAAATATAGATAATAAATAAAATCGTCTTATCGTCTGAAACCTTTTTAAAAACTAGAATGAGAACACCAATTAAACCAAACGATCTTTAAACACTATTCAACGTTAATTTACCTCATAAATTATTGTTTTTAACCGCTTAAGGGCATAACCCGAGTTAACTCGTCCTAAATACTGTAGGTCACAAAATAACTCTATCCTTAAGCTGTTAAAGCAGAAAAGCTTGACATGAATATGAGTAGTAAAAACATAGTTTTCAATTAATAAAAAAAATATCTAACTTATTGAAACGAAATCTTCTCTAAAACCTTCCTAATGCTTCGCAGTTTTCGTAAGAAAAATTTCCAGAAAATCTAGTTTGGATTTGAATAGAGTACAAAAAAATCAGCGCTTCAATTTTTTTAATATAGATTGTTGAATTTTAACGTAGTACTACGTTCCTCCCATTAGTCAGGAAGGAAATTGATTCACACGCCAAAACGCAACAAAAACGTTGTATGGGAGATCCTCTACATCTCGTTAAATACATATGTTAAAAACATAACTAATGTCATATTTTATAGATAAAGTGTAACAACAGAAGTTACAAAAAATATTTGAAAATCGGAATTGTATTTCAGCGACTACTGAGTCACAAAGTTCGGCAAAAATATGCATGAATTGGTAACGCGATTCTCTATATCTCGGTAACAACATATGTTGAAAACATAACTAATGTCTTGTTTTAGAGATAAAGGGTAACAACAGAAGTTACAAAAAAAACTTTCTTCAGCTTACAAACTTACGAGAAACTTCGCTAAACAAAAGAGTCACACGAGCAAAGTAGTCCTACGCCTTTAACATAGCGGCTGTTTGAAAAGACAGCCTCCCGTCATTTTTTGAATAATTGGATACCAAAATAGGTATGTGAAGTAACATTTTAATACAGAATGTATACATTTAAGCCACATGTCTGAATAAACATTATAGAATGGATAGTAATTAGGTGAGACAAAGGCTATAGGTAATGAAATGGCTGCTTGTAATGAGACGCGCGTATTATGGATGAATTGCAGATGTTAAGTTATAATTTTCGGAGCAATATTCGACGGCATATTTGAATATTATCGCGCAATTATTCCACAACTTCGAGGAACATATCACATCGATGAGAGCGGATGACGTAAGCAATTAGTTTCTGATGCACGCATTCTCCAATGTTGCCAATATTCAAATAGATTTTCGAAGAAATGAGCATCTGTAACTCACTCGCGAATCAAACCTGACGTGTAAATTCCAACAGGGAATCGAATAGAACCACGAAATGAGAATTCTAAATTAATAATAATCTGTAATGCAAAAAAAAAAAAATCATCTTCCATCAAAATAATTTCGCAGCTAAAATTTTTCCTAAGTTGAAGAGCAGTAAAACGGTTTATCAAGCTTTAATTCAACAAAAGTTTTCATCTCTCTTTTATCGCAACTTCCTTTTAACTCCTAAAAGAGCCGCAATGGATTCCAAAATTAAGCTGGCATACTGCACTTAATGCGTGTTATGTGAGCATGAAATTAACTGAGGATTCACAACACCAAAAGAGTGAATTGTACAATCAAGTACAGCGCGATCTGCAATAAAACAAATTTTATTGCGAAGCAGGTAAACGAAATCAGTAAAAGGAATCCAAAAACGAACAACCAGCAGGTTTGTTCTCCCCTCAACACTTCCTTGTACATGGTGTGTAACATGCTTGTACACGGTGCCCATTTTAATCGTGACCAAAAACCTAACTTCTAAATCGTTAGATATATACATACACTTCCAAATGGAAAAATGCTTTAAATGAAGTAAAGATTTTTTTATGTTGATTGAGTCATTAAATGTACTGGGAAAAATTTACTAAATCTAAATTTTTATTCAATCCCTCTGTTCTATTAGTCACATTTAGTATAATATTCTTGACGCACTAACATTTGGAAGATAAAAAGTTCCGTCTTCTTCAACTAAAAATGACCGAGTTATGAAGCTTTGCGTATTACTATTTTAGACGATTTTATACCATTTCAGACGATACATGATCAAGTTCGGTGCTTTGGTCGAGGTAGCCGTGAATTGGTTTAAAGTAATGAAATCCAAATCTTCATAACTCGACTAGTTTTAGTCGCATGAGAGTAATTTTTTTTTGTTTGTTTAAAATTTGAATGTGACAAGATTATTTTATTAAATATGACCAATGGGACCAAGGACTGAATAAAAATCTAGATATCTTAATTTTTTCAGTAGTACATTTATTGACTCAAAGATCATAAAATAAAATTCCTTATGTCATTAAAAGCAGTTTTCCGATTGGAAGTGTATGCTCTGAAGCTTTAAAAATTTGCTGTTGGGCCACGATTAGAGTGGATGGATACTGTATATTGTGTTCTTTGACAGCAAATACCAATCACAAAATATTTCTGAAGGAAGTTGATTGTTTCTTTCTAAACTTTTTTGTCATATGGAGCAAACGGTAATGATTATTTTTCCACCAGTTTTCATTACAACATTTCCTTCTACATTTCTCATCGTTGACGCCAGAGGTTCCCAATCTGTGGTACTCGTACCCCTTGGGGTACGCGGAGGACCAGTTTTGCTACGTAAACTCAAAGTCAGTAATGGCGGACGTAAGAAAACATAAGGAATGTTACAGAATATTGTTTCCCCAAGTTAGTGTAACAAGTAAAAGTGAAAGTTGTTCAAGTCCTAAACCTGCCCTCAAAATAAGAAAAAGCAAAGCAAAAGGAAGTGTAATTTTTAGCTATCCTTATGAGTTAATGCGAAATTATTAGTAAAATACTGATTCAATCTGTTTTGACGTTGAACTAATACTATTGTAACCAGCGAGAGTGGTCTCCCCTAAACTTCAACAAAAAGGTGCTGTTTCCCCTCCCCCCGCGTGGATAAAAAAAATTCGAACCTACTGTAACTCAGAATGCAATGACTATCAGAAAGTTTTTCATTGTAGATTATAGTGATTGTGAAATATTTATGTAAGAATCAAATTCAAAGAGATGCGTACCGATTTTCCCCTCTTGCCGGCTCAAGAACAAAGTGACGTAATCCTTCCGGAGAGAGATCCTGCACAGAGATTGCTACCAGTACGCATGCGCATGGAGAATCGGATTTAAAAAATTGAATATGCAATTTGAACGCCTTTTTTTAACCGATTGGAACGAAATTTAGGCACAGATCTATAATTAATGGTAGCAACCGCCATACCAATTTTTATTTATCTAAGCCTAAGGGTTTAGGAGATATAATTTTTACAAGTATGCGATTATACAGTCAGACAGACCATCAGCCATTCGACGGATTTGGTCCAAAGTTTGATACGGACTTACATTCAACTGTGTACCAAATTTTATTCATCTAGATATTCAAATTTTTTTAGTTATTTTGTTCACATGACCGCGGACAGACAGACTTCCCGTAGACGGATTTTGCCCAAAATTTAATAGAAACCTACAAATTATGTGTAAAGATCACATACCAAATTTCGTCCCTATATCTCTAATAGTTTTCGAATTATCGTGTTCACAAACATACAGACACACAGAGAGACATAATTCCAAAATTGTATTTTTAGGACTCAGAGAGGTCTAAAATGTGGAGATTCGTCAAAATCTCGAGTTCGAATTTTTTGACGATTGCAATACTTTCTCTTTGTATACGAGAAAGTAAAAATGGAATAAAAGGTGAAATCAAAAATAAATCCTGCAAACATTATAAATTCCAGTCATTTGACTCTGAAACTCACCTAGGCCCTTAACATTATTGATAAAAACTTCTTTGCATAGACGGAGGGTTGGAAGGGGGATATGACAGTAGGGGGTACCCGAAAATAAAAGGACTATTCAAGGGCTACGCGAGGGAAGGAAGGTTGGGAAGTCCTGGTTTACGCAAAAGTAACATTACAAAAACATTTAGTACTTGTGAAGAAATTTGTTTGAGAAACAAGAACAGAATCGGTGAGGTATTTTTATTTTCAGTTAAGAAACGTGGTAGTTACACTTGTATGGGTTAAAATGTGCATGGCTAAAGAGAGTGACTATCTAAACTGAGTTTTTCCGAATTTAACTTCGGCCTTTTTTCTTAATTTGGAGGGAAAAGGCAAGTCAGACAGCTGAAGGTGGACAAAGGAATTATTATTTTGTTTATTATTATATTTACCTATCCATGATCGATTAATCTTACCAAAAGATAAGCTTGCTTTCGCTTAAAAAGAAGTAATAATTCAGTAATTAGTTTTTAAATATTTAAAAATATCTTAATTTCAGACTTATTCTCAGATTTATGTTTTAAATCGGAAATTTATTTAATTTCAGACTTATTCTCAGATTTATGTTTTAAATCGGAAATTTATTAAAGTTATTTATTTCTTACCTGAAAAAAAGATATGCTTTAAAAAAAAGAATGATCGACCATCTTTTGAGAGGAAAAGGTGACTCAATAAACAAGAAATTCAGCTGAAGAAATTTACTGAAATTTCTATAAAACCATTTCTTTTTTCAGTTATATTCTTAAAAAATCGTTTAAAACATATGTGTGTAATTGAAAATTAAAAAACAATGAAAAGGAAATTCGCGAACATTTAAAGCAAAACGGTTATATCTCTTTTTTAAAGAAGTATAAATTATACTTCCCCTCCCTCCTAACCCCCTTCCCCCCAAAAAATTGCAAATATGACTTTAATTCTAAATGCTTTGGATTATTGGTTCAAAATCAGTACGAACTGCGAACCAAAGAACACAAAATCTCGAAAGATTTTTGTGTTCGGAAGACGAGCATCGCACAGAACACACAAGAAACCAGGTTGTGTAAAATATTTACATAACTGCCTCTTGCGCCATCTGCAGACGCCTCTGTAGGGCAGATGGAGCAATGAAAATGAAATATCAAAGAATTATCAGGAGCATCACCAAGCAGACGGAAACTGAAACCAGGGGTGGGAAAAACCAAAAAGAAGCGCGAAATTGCAAACATTTACAAACAGCTATGAAAAATATTCTGGCATACATAATCTTTTTGTTTGCTACGTAATTTAATTCTGTTCGCAAGAAATCTTTTCTGTTTTCTGAAGATTAATACTAAATTTAATAAAAACAATTTTTTTAATCATTTATTAGTCTTCTTAAAAGTGGAATTTTTTATTTTAATTATTTTCAATTTTTAGCCTTTAATTTAGAATTAAGAAAACGGTGCGGTCTGTCGCTAAACGCGGCAACTTCGCGCCAACCATCCCAAAACTCGCCAAATTGCCGGCTGAGGTTCAGAACAACAGCCATGAATACCAGATTTGGCGAGAAGTCGCCAAAGAAATTCAACTTTAGCGATCGCACCGTGTTCTTAAGTCGAGCCGAATTTTCATTATTTATTATAAACATCATGGAATCTTGTAATCATTTTTCTGACATTCACTACCAGGTGGCGCCACTCGTATAGAATCAAAATTTAACTAAATTAATCGATTAACTGATAATTAAGTTCTAGAGATACTAAAATAGAGTGCTGCCGTCAAGAACTCACTAGTAAAAAAATTTTGCATCTCTAACGCATCAAGAAACGAGTGAAAAAATGATTTCGAAATTCCATCTTTGCAAACATGAAACAAGTCAAATTTAAATAAAATTATGTGAAAAGAAAAACTGATAATTTTATCAAAATTTAAAAGAAAGGAATGTCAAGAACTGCAATCACTACAAAAATAAAGTAAGAGATTTTGTAATTACAAGTAAACAAACGAATAAGAAATTATAGATTTTTTTATTTTATTTTTGTACCTCCAGAAGTGATTCCTATAAAAACCTGAAATGCAGTTAATGAACAGTTCGTATAACAAACACCATCATTGAGTGTATTACGATTATAACTAGTAAATATATACTGCACAAACTGAATTCAATTTAATATAAAAATGTTGATGAGCACTTCAACGTTTTCTTAAATAATTTCCTATCAAAGCAAATGTATCTGTCTTTAATATTTATTCATTGCTCATCTATAATGGTGTTATAGTAGCATAAATTATCACCGTGATAAATATTGAAATTTCGCAGTTTATTTAAGGAGCAACAAATAAATATACTTTTTTGGTAAAAATCACTTTTAAATATTGCATTTAGTTCAAACAAACGAAAAACTTTTCTAACCCTCCCTAGATGGCACTACATCAGCATAAAAATGTTCACATTATCTTTCGTTATTGGTATTATTACCTAAAAACTACAACGCAATATTAAAATAATATTCATCTCGCAGCATTTCACAAACTGATAGAAATTAGAATTTATATGGCTCAAATTGTATTACGCACTGTCAAATTGAATCACTGAATTACTTTTCTATTACAGATATTTTTGTGTTATTTCGTTTCATGTTTTACAGGATAAACATACCCTGCTGCCATCTAGTGCGCTTATTTAACTTCAGAAAAGGATGGGAATTTTAACTCCCAAATATCTTGAGCAGTTGTAATAGCAACGATGCTTTTAAAATTACAAGAGTCAAAAGTACCCCTTCAGAATATATGGCTTATAAACCAAATAGGAACAAGATTGATTTTTTAATGTATATTGATTGACTGAATTTACCAACTTTGATTGTTATTTGAAGCACTGACTAAATTGTATGAAAAATCATACAATTCTCTTCATCAATCAGTTTTCCATTGAAGGGCTCCCTGTTAGCACAGGATAATCAACAATATTCCTATGATATCTTCACGATATTGTGCGACATTAAGAATATCGAACAACATTGTGGAGATACCGTACAATGTCTTATGATAATAGGCTTCTGTTGTTGTTGACTAATCCCATTTTGTTTAGCGTAACTTGCCAACTCAGTGAGTCAAGGACTCGTGATAAAGGGGAAATGTGACAGCTCCTGTTAGGCAAAGCGACCCAGAGCTTCTAGGAAGTACCAGAGGTAGGCATCTGACTTTCACTCCATATGTGAGGTGTAAGTTGCCTTTCATAGGACTTTCAGCGAGAACCGAGTCCACACATATATTTAGCTTCGAGTAAAACCAAGAAAACAGCAGCAATCAATCTAAATATTTAAAATAATTTGGTAAAACCAGATAGCCATTACCCTAGAACCAACTACTAGACCGACTTCGATAATTTTTATTTGAAGCAATGGTCGCCGGCGCCCCCCCCCGGGGGGGGCGGGGGCGGCCTCCATTTTCGAGAGGAATCCAAAAAAACACTACTCCACTGTATATTCTCTATGGGGGAAAACTTTCAGACAGTTACCCAGCCACAACCACCAGACCCATTTCGACAGTAATAGGTTGAACTGTAATTTAAATTATGTATTTAACTTATAGATATACATGGGTATTTAGGATATTCAACTTTCATAAAATTCAGTATTCAGTCAGTTCAAAGATTCAAGTTTAAAAAATATCAGTTTGTGCAAGAACCCTCATCATTTAGCTTCTCTTAGAGTGCATCGAAATTCACCAAGTTGCAATGTCGATATCTTTCGGAATACTAATGGTATTGAACTGAAATTTTTATTTAAGTTGCCCTATATATCTGGCTCTTAAGTCATGAAAGTAAAATTACGCTACATTTCGCACATGCGCAGGAAAAAATTATTTACTAAAAATACTCATATTTCCTTTAATATTCAAAGTATTTCCTTAAAATTTTAATACAATGCTTCTCTAACATATTGTCAGATATTTTGTAAGTTTCCTACAATTTGGTTGACACTTCTGCGAGTTATAAGAAAAAAACATGCGGAAATTTTTTGGATTTTTTAAAGAAACCTTTATATCTTTCCGAATATTTGTGCTATGTTTACGAAAATGCATGTAAATATTACGCCAAAACCATTGATGAAAGTTTCATCTCATTATCAGCTTTATTTGAAACGGGATTAATCGATTTTTTTTTTCTTCATCACTTTCTGGTCGTAAAAATACTCTCGTGATCGAATCTCAATGTAAAAGGTTAGTTCAAGCCTAATCTTTACATGTTCGAAATTCTAAGAAAATGAATGCAGATTTTCGGAAGATATTCGAAAAAATATGCAAATTTTCAAGTGTCTACATTATATTGGCAACCCCCTCTACTTTCGCTACATGGTTCAACTCCATAAAACGCGTGCACGAATAACTTGAAAAATACTTTAACTTCGCTGTGTAATCTAAGAATCTTATTGTTTTAGGTTTGATTTGAGTAATTTGTTTGTCCTAACAACGTTTCATTTTGAAACTACACAATTACCTGCAGTGTCCCAGTAGTATAAAATATAAATGAAATGTAAACATTTTTCTATTTCAAATAGTTATTTTAGACATGTCGATGTTCAAAATTATGTTCTGTTAAAATTATCTGTTTTCCAAATTATGTTATTCAAATTCTATGTTTGTATTTTTTTTGTGTGTGGGGAGGGTTCAATAAATCTTCACGCATACCTATCCAACCGACAGGGAACCCTTCGTCTCTGAGTTCGGGGGGTATGCGTGGTGATGAAGAAAAACTATTATAAAATGGATAAACATCGAACTTGATTGAAAATTCAACAATGAAGTTTGGGGAATGAATTTATTACTTGTATAAGTGCGTGTGAGAGAGAGCGTGCTGGTATGTGTGTGCGTGTTGCCATTAAAATTATCAAAAATTAAATCAATCCGACTGTTTTTTTCATTTCGTTCCAAAAATTGGCATCGTTTTTCTTTCTTGCCTTCTACCTCCAATGTGTACCAATTTATTCACTCACCGGCCAAGGCATCTACCTAGGTGTGTATCCTAAGCAGCTGCCTAGTTTGCCTAGATGAAATCTGAGACTCGCCCTTCAAACGTTGTTATAAAAAGAGACAGAATTATTATGTTCAAGGCTTGGACAGTTTACTAACAAAATGTCCTACTAGCGATATTTATCTCATGGCAATCCAGGCACTTTCGAAAGTGATAAAGATCTAATTTTGTATTTCTGATTCCATGAAGAATTATATATATATATATGGGAAACTAGGGATACTTGACCCTACGTGATTTTCTCAGATTGTGTCATAATCGGTAATTTGTGTGTGCCATTTTTATTTGACCTTTGGTCATATCATCTATTGAAGGTATTTACATTCCAATATGAAAAGCCATCGTAATGGTGTGTAGGTAAATATGTTTTGGGGGTTCAAAAGTAAATTTTCACTTTTTAATTCCTCAGTGAATTAGAAGTTTACTATTGTAGATATGATGAATTAAAATATTTCTGAGTTTTAAGCATACTTCTAGCTATAATTTGATCTACGATGTTATGCAGTATATTAATTCGGGGTGGTTTAATTTTTAGTTTATTTTGAAAAAGTCAAGTTAGGGACACTTGACCCTATCAAAAGCTATTGCAGCTTCGATGTCGAGCAGACCAAAGCATAATTTGTGGTTGGGATCAGTTTTCTGATGTGTGGAGTTTGTAGGCAATATTGGAAACTTAAATATAGAGAATAATTATTTAAAAATACTTTAAGTAATTATTTAATAAATGAAATTTCTTTTTGATGTGATAATTTCGAGTAATTCAAATAATCATTTTTTGTAAGAATTTTAAAAATAATTAAAACTTATTTATTCCATTTTTTCTCTCTTGCGAAAAAAAAACGATTTTTATTCATTTATTATTTTAATAAAAATCTTTTGATCGAACTATTGGTCATTGTTTGGTTTCTTTTAACATTTCGCTATTTCGTTAAGAGTTCGTCTGTTTACCTGTTTGAATTTGCTCGTAAAATATATCTTTCTTCTTTTGCTTTTGTTTTCTTCATGATATTAGGAGAACCGAGTAAGTCTATGTAGTTTTTCCAATTTCTTGATTTGTACAACATTTTTAAAATCCTTTCTTTTCATTTTGGTGCTGTTATATTCTATTCTAATTTTACCCAAACTAACAATTCTTGAATGCGCTATTGAAGTTGTTAGGTTCCCAGTTCCAATGCTATAACTTCTATCATTTAATTAATTCAATATTTTATTTGTTTAGTTAATGTTGAACGAATTTAATTTAGTTTAATAACTAGATTTAAACTAATGAGTAGACTAATTTAATTTATTAACTAGAATTTTATAAATAACAATTGCGTTTTATAAATTCCATATTATCTTATTTTTAATATTAATTTAAGTAATATTTTTTGATAACTAAGACTCTTTTAATTCAGTACTTTTAATCTAATATCTGAATTTCGCACATATCCAAATTATCGAAAGAATTTAAGTACTCTTTGCATGTATGGTCAAGTATCCCTATCTTAGGATCTCGTATCCCTAAGGGTAGGGATACTTGACCCTATGTGATTTCATGAAGTATATTTATTATGTGATTAAAGGACATATAAATCTGGCATAAGTACATTTGTCATTCTTAAATGCATATCCTTTTATTATGCTTACTATCAAAATTTTCGAGAAATATGAGAAAAGTAAAAGTAGGGTCAAGTATCCCAAGTTTTCCCTATATATATATTTTAAAAATATGGTTAATAACACAAATCTAAGATGGCACATTAAATCAGTACTTTACTTTTAGGAAAAAGCATTGCGTACATATCCGAACAATTTTCATATTGTAAGGATATTCCTTTTTTTAATAAGAGGGTAAAAGCCACAACTAACCAAGAAGCTGGCACAGGTTGGATGGACGAGAAAATGAAAATAATTTCTTTCGAGACATCTCGACATTTTTTAGGGCAGCGGAGACTTGGTGGTAGGTTCTCTGTTTTGGTACAAGGGGGAGCCAGATTCGGAACCCGATTCCACCAAGTATTCGTGTATGTGGGTCTGGTGTATGTTAAATCTGACGTCGACGGCGTGGCGTGGAATTTCGGAGAGGCGGGTGGCATCTCAGGTGTCCTCCTTGTCCTCTGTTGAAACTCCAAGTTCAAGAGTTCAAGAATGTCGCCTGATGGCGCTGCCCGCTAATTCCGGGTTTATATATTATATTGTTAATAATATATAAACCCGGAATAATTGTCGAATGGTTGTTCTTGTGCTGTGTGTGTTCTGAGTTGGTCTTGTGATGTGTTCTATGTTGTTTACGCCAATAAATTTATATATTGCTTTCGCCATGGAGTTTCTCTAAATGTTGCCTTCGGGTCCATTTCTGACAGGTTAGAGAAACTATTGAGTTTAATACTGATTGTATATTTGAGAATATTCGAAGTTTGAACATCATCCAATCACGGTTCAGAATTACGTAGCCTGTCACAAAATAGAGAACGAGTTGCTTCAAAGCGGGACGTTAATATAATTGATATAACTTAGCTAAACTACGTTTTTAAAGAATCAGTTTTTAAAAAAAACCAAGTTTTTCATTTTAAAAACTATTAATATCCAATTAAAGTGGTTTATTTCTAAAAGTCCATGTAACGTAATTATTTAATTTAATAGAGAAACCCTAACAAAATTGTAAATTATGAAATATTGGAAAGAATTTTGTGTAGTTCCGGAGCTTTCGTAATTTTATAACAAAGTGTACAATTTCACAGTCCTACATGAAAACTATAGGGTGTCCCAAAAAACGCATTACACAATTATACGCTAAGTACTTTAAACGTCTGAATGATTATTGGATCATCTATGTCATAGATGGGAAA
Source organism: Araneus ventricosus (assembly GCA_013235015.1). Taxonomy (NCBI): domain Eukaryota; kingdom Metazoa; phylum Arthropoda; class Arachnida; order Araneae; family Araneidae; genus Araneus; species Araneus ventricosus. Next base: position 78,450 of record BGPR01003151.1, on the reverse strand, counting down.
CCTGCGACCTTAAGGCCACATGTGCCCCTTTTGAGTTTCTTATTCTGCCTTACCAGTTATTTACAATTTGCATTGAAATAATATACTTGTCTGTAATATAATTACAGAACAATAAACTTTAAGATTCTGCTCGTGCAGCCTTTTGCCAAACTGTAGAATTTCATGTGGCCTTTCAGTGCAATGAGGCTTCGGCCCCTGATCTATGTAATTGTCACTCATCTAAAACATCAATAATTAATAGCATGCATCATAGTTTCATAAGTCAAATTAATTTGTATAAATTTTAAATTTTGTCATTTACTGGATTAGTTTGGTTTGTTTGGAGTTTTATGACACAAAAGCATTATGTAAGCTTTACTGCCCCAAACCAGTTTTTATTCTTTTCTAAGATTAATTGGAAAAAAGAGAAATACGAGGACATTTTAAAAAGTATCAGAGTAAAATGAGTTAAAACAATCATTGGAAAGTTCATAGTTAAATCCGAAAAGCCATGGTAAAATTTCAAGCAAATTTAAGTAAGGGAGAAAATTCGATAAATTTTTAATTAGTGTAGGTCTCCACAAAGCAACATTGACAACGTCTCTGCCGTTTGTCTGGAAGTTATGCATATGTTGAGCATTAAAAACAGGACATTCATTCAAGATATGATGAGTTACCATGCCACAACTGTAATGTGGACACATATGCATTTAAACTCAAGCAATAAATATCGGATGTGTAAATCCCATGTGTTCAATTCATTGATGAATTAAAACTGTATCAGTTTCCGACTATCTAAAGAAGAGCAGTTTTACAATGGGTTTAGTTGCAGATGCAGTTTATTTTGATTTTTCCGACTCCATTGATTTTGCAAATTCAAGAAGAGCCTTTACTTTTTTTTTTTCAAATCGCACAGCGAAATGGATGAGTTAAAAAATTGAGAGGTCGATTCGGTGGCTTTGTCAGCTTGTTCATTTTCGCTTATTCCTGTGTAGGTAAAATCCAGCCAATAATACTGTAAAACCGCGAGAGAAAAGTCTATAATGAAATTTCCAAGATTCATTAACAAGTGGATAACTATGAAACTGAAATGATTTTAATAACTGTAAAACGCTTAATAGATCTATGTACGTTATGTACCCACAAAGTATGTTTGAAATGGTTAGATTTATGTTAATACTTGCATTAAATGGCAAGAGTTTATTTGTAATATCTTGGATTATATGTATTGGCAAGAGTAATGTAAGTAGAATTTAGAAAGGGCTGATAATAATTGTCTTGGTAAACATATGTTATACTTTATATTATCAACATCTTACAGATCGATGAAAAGAGTATTAAACAGAAATCCCTGACACGGCCTGTAAAATTGCAGTGATCTCCTCTGTAAAAATTAGCGCAATTATTGGAAGTTTCCGAATTACTGACAGTCATTATTGATAAAATCGATTGATGAGATTGTAAAAGTTCTAATCATGTGTGTATTTGGGAGCATTTCCTTTCAATGGATGCTCTCAAATCATTGTTTATAGCTGGTCTTAAGTTACAAGCGTTATGTTACATATCTCACCACAAGAATCAGAGATATGTTGCTTGTGTGTATTTGTGGTTATGGGGATTGACTTCAATGTTATCTCTTCATCCTAACCATCTAATCTTATCTCGCGATATTCTTAAATTCGTTTTATTGCTGGAAGTGTCATTCTTCATCCTTAAATATCTCTTAAATACTCAGCAAAATGCATTCCTGTTGTAAGTTCAGGTTAAAATCACCCTCTCACAGTATTCTTAACGAAGAAAGTGGTAATGAATCCACGCTCTAACAACTCCTGAAACTTCACATGGGATTCCAGTGTCAAACAAGGATTATCGGTTGCGCATTGTGGCGCTTAAGTTGCCGGATAACAAGCACTGAAATGATGAGATTGAGTTTAATATTCATATTTGAGACCCTGCGTCCATTTTAATAGACATTTGTGTTTTATTTACAAAAAAAAGTTTATTTATATTCAAAGCCCTTAAATCCCGCTGTCCAATGGTTTGGATAGCCCCATGCTGTCATCTATTAATTATGTATAATTAATTATATTAGTTAATTATGTATAGTTTTATATAATCTATCAAGAGTTTTAATCTCAATTTTTGTGAAAATTGGTCGAAACTTATACCCTTGGGTCACAAGAGGTTAAATAAATTGGCTGCCGAGCATCAAATCCTGTCCAGTTCTTCTTTGTTATTTTTGCTCTTTAGTTGGTAAAGTCGCTGGTTAACAAGAATAAGATATGTTTATGTTTTATAGGCTGTTGAGTTAATTATTTCGATCACAACTTGGTGGACCTATACGCATCAATTCTCATTAAATCGATTTTTTTAATTCATTTAATTCATGAAAAAGCATTGCATTGATGCTAAAAATTGAATCGTTTGATAAAGGAACAAGTGCCAAGAAATCGAAATGCAACGTAAACAAAACATATGTTATTTTATAGATACCTGTTAAAAAGGAACGAACATCACTAAATAAACTACTGATGTAAAAAATCTCATTTAAAATTCGGATTAAAAAACAGTAAATTAGAAAAAGAGGGCATTTTTTTTTATTTCACCGAGAAAACAGTTTTTGGATTTGTTCCCCCCTTCAAACTGCCAGTTCAGTTATAATTGCAAAGAAATAAAAAAAAAATTTATTGAATAATTTTAATCAGAAAAATGTCATAACTATCCAGATTCTACATCTGTATAAACCATTTGGAGTTATAAAACATTAATTACTTATAAAATAACTATGAAAAATCGTATGTATTTTGAGACACCTAATAGATTATTTAAATAATATAATGCAAATATCTAATAATACAACAGCACACAAGAATATGTCTAAACGCCAACATTCAGTTTAACCTTATTGTTACCAGTTAACAAATGCCTTTCAAGTAAAAAAAAATCTTGTATAAGAAGAAGGAAAAACATATAGAAACCCTGTGCTTTAAGAAGTTCTTCGATCGAAAGGTATAGACTTGAAACAACTTCCGTTATTTATCTTTACTACTTCCGTCATCTACAAAGCAATCTGTGAGCATCCATTTCCAAATCACACTGGAAACTAAAAAGGTAATTGAAAAGTTTGCTTTGTCTTCTTATTTTCAAAAATGATTGTGTAGCAATTTGGGGGTATTTTAATTAAGTTGATGGCAATTGTAATTAGAACTGTTATCTTAAAATAGTGAGGAATTCTCAACATGTTTTCAAATATTGTTCAGTTAAGGAACACAACGTGTTTCGCTTTCTTATTTCCAGGAACGATCTTGTAACATTTTAAGGCATTTTAATTTCGCTGATGGCAAATGCAATTACAGTGAAATTCTATCTTAAAATAGCGATAAATACTCAGCACGTTTTCAAATATCGTGGTTTATCGATTAGCGAACATAATGTGTTCAAAGATAAGGTCCATGACCATTCGTAATGACCATGAACGTTGTTTCATCGTTGGGAGAATTTCGAAAAGGTATTTGGTTACTTTGCTCTATAGACCCATTAGATAATAAAAAATTGAACTGTTTCTCATTGTGTATAGTTATATGTAATAACAATAATTGAATCAGCAGTTTGAATATGGGAAGAAGTACCTCATATCGAAACGCACACAACGTGCACAAAACATATAGAGATCATTGTTAGCTGTATCTGAAAAAAAAAGTTTTATTTGAAGCGCTGTAAATACAAGTTTTGTAATCTCTTCGAAATAAATCGACCTTTCCACATTTTTTTCAATCCACGTAAATCATATTTTTGGATTTTGCTAGTCTTTGGACACACACTTGTTCAAAAACTTCTAAAGAGGCGAGTTATTACTTGTACAATAAACTAAAATGTGGGTGAGGGTGACTTTATCAGTTATTTATGTTCCTATCAGTCAAAGAAAAAGTAAAATCTTTTAAGAAAGATCGTAATGAAGCTAATAAACGTAAAAATGATCGAAATTGTAAATAATTTTTAACTGAGGATTGAGTGAATCTCTGCTAGTACAGTTATTTTCAACGAACGCTTTGTCTACTAATTTTCAAAAACAGCGGAAACGCCGACTACTATATTCAACCTAATTTTTCTGACAGTGTTTTAAAACATTTAGTAATTTCAACAAACATTTTTTTCTTCTCTTTCAAAAATAACCGGAAACCACTATATCGAGGTCGAGATGCCGTGCTGAAAACATCATTTGTTTTTCATATAAATTTAAAATTTTCAATTTACTGCTACTAACTTTGCCATGTCCCAATGAGTATCTTTAATCTAAGCTATTATACACGGTAGTCATAAATTGTCGGACCCTTTCAAAAATTAATTTAAAAAAACCCTTTAATGTAGCAACTTAGTTTTTTTTTAAATGAGAGAATAGCTCAAAAGGTTTTTTCAGATAGGTAACGTGCCGTTACGGCGCAGTAAATCTACTGCAGTGGGAGATTCCCAACGTAAATATCAAAATGGCTACCGTGCAGCAGAAGGGACGTTTGACACGTCTCTGGTTCCACGAAAGCATATCAATTGTAATAGTTCAAAGGTGTTTTCACCTAGAGTATCGAAATTGTCAGTCTCAAGTAAGAACTCCATAAAACGTTGGTAGGAGCAATTTAAGGGAACATGAAAGGTGCTGGGCAGCCATCGATCTCGGACGAAGTTTTTGAACTAGTGAGGGAGAATTTCACTACTTAATTGATCATACTAACGCTTAATGGAGTTCTTGCCGACAATTTCGATTCTCTAACCGAAAACGTCTTTGAACTGTTACAATTGATTTGCTTTGATGGAAACAGAGACGTACCAAACGTGACTTCTGCTGTAAGATAGCCATTTTGACACTTGCGTTGGGGATCTCCCACTGCAACAGATTTACTGCGCCGTAACGGCGCGTTACCTACTTGAAAAAAAACTTTTTTGGGCTACTCTCTCATTAAAAATACGAAGTTGCTACATCATGGGATTTTTTAATTAATTTTTTAAATAGGTCTAATAATTTATGACAACCCTGTCTATTTTTAGCACTGCAACAGTTTTGGGGATTTCGAGACTTTTCATCAAGATCCGCTCTAAAATAACTTCTATTGTTGGAACTTACTAGGAGGTTTCTGCGTAAAATCTCACTTTTTTTCACTTAACTAATTGCTGATTGATGGTGATAGTAAAAGTTCAATGAATGAGAGAGCTGTGTACCAAAAGTTAATGTCATTAGATTATCTTCAATCTGTGCTACAAAGCATTCGAATCATTGCTAATAAAGAAATGTCTCTTTTACTATACAAAAGACGATAAGATAAAGGTCTCTGATTAAAGAGAGTATCGACATCAGCAGTGACGTAGCAACAGGTGGGCAATGGAGGGTATAGATGCCCAGGACTTAAATCTTAGAGGGCGCCGTGAAAACAAAATATTAGTGCTCTTACGTCCATTTTTAAAATCAAATATGAAGAGGAGTGTGAAATAATGTTACCATCCCCGAGTCACACTCACCCTCTATACGTCACTGTATGCTGACCAGACAAAGATAGAGTAGGTTACCTGTTTTAACCTCCAATGCATGTGAATTCCTCGTGCAGTGGCATAGTGACTGAGAAGCAAGGGGCATACAATGAGATGGGACGCCGGTCTTAGAAGACCTGTGTATGCAAAATATAAGTACGTCTTTGTCACTTTTTTAAGTTATTTAGGATGAGGGGGAGTGTGAAAATGCGCTGTGTGCCACCTACCCTCGCTACGCCACTGGACATCGGTTGTTAGTAGTGTTCAGCATTTCATCTTATTCTCTGTATGAAATCAACAAAAATTTGGGATACATTGGCTCTGGTCAGGTTCTATGCCCTCAGAAACTGATCCCCCAAAAGCAGCCTTTATTTTTAAAGGAAAGCAGAGAAACCTCCCTTTCGCAATTAAGATAAATTTCAACCACCACCAAAAGTAAGGATAACTTACACACTGGAAATCATAGTGCACTACCTGTCCATCGAACTTAAGGACCAGAGTTGATATTTTGAAATGCTATTCTAATGCAGAAAAATCATGAATCAACAGCGCCACCCACAAGTGAAGTGCAAACTTAGAATACGGCGCTTAATCACAAGTACGGATAAAAGCCGACGTATTGCCAGAGTATTCCTTTGAAATTCCAGTGCACCACATAACTATGAGTCAATATAACCGCCAACATTTGCGGTGCAAAATCACAATGCATCACTTGTCCAAAAAATACCAAGGCTCATGTATTAACAGGCCAACATTTTAAAGCTCTAGTCTCTCTCTTTAGTTAAATTCTAATTTCTCGGTTTTATTATTCATGATCACGAATTCTGTTCAATTCCAAGATAAACTAGAGGCAAACAGCACAATGATAATTTCAGGTGAGGGGAGTCGAAAGTTTTACTCTGTGTTAATATTCATTTTCTAAAACAGTCTGTTCCCCATTGGAGGGAAAATTCTAGGTCTGATTCGTATAAAAAATTCTAAATATTCTGCCTCAACTTTACCGCCTATTATTGTACTCCACAAGAAAATTTTTATCAGCATTAGTGCTTCAAGGACAGACACTGAAAGACAGTGACCACCATCAGCGTCAAGCCCCAAGAGCTGAAACAGTCATTTGACGCTGACAGAAGGATATCCACTTAAGTTGTGATCTTAAAGTCGATTGATATCCTGGCGACTATAATCGACGCCTGTCCCCCTGGAGCAAGGATCAATCAAGAAGATTGCATAAGTTCCCCGGGACTCCCCGTTTCTGACTCGCAAGGTGTCAAGACGCACAGTCAACACAATATGTAGTTCTTCAAAAACATCTGGGACCATACAAAGTGACACCATAATTTCTAAAGGAAATCCCCTCGTATATACACTTTATGATAAGAAGAAGAAAATCAAAAAAAAAAATAAGAAAAATATGAAAGAGAAAACAAGACAGATACTTCCACACTTCGGAAGCGTCGAACCCCTCACATCTAATGGTGATGTGCCTCGGATGGCACTGAATGAGTTGATTTCTGTTTTCACAGTTATTTTGTTACTATAACTTTATTTACAGCCGTATACATTCAAAATCTTTAAACAAAAGACTTGCGCTTCATAGTAACGATATAAGTGTCACATCTTTGAAATTTTGACTAGAAATGGGACGCTAAGAAAGGTAACCACTAACCCAGCTACTCGAGGGGAAGGAGTTCCTCTTGACTTTATAAACTTATGAGTGGAAGAAAACCAAAAGAAAAGAATGTGAAAGAGGGAAAAAAAAACAGATACTTCGATACCACGGAATTGTGGAACCCCTCATATCTAAAGATGTACTTCGATGGCATTGAAAGAGTTGATTTCTGTTTTCATAGTTAATTTGCTACTATGACTTTATTTACAGCCGTATATATTCAAAGTCTTACACGAAATTTTACACTTCATGAATGACGATATAAATCGCGCACCTTCGAAATTTTGACTGGCAACGGTACAACTGATATGTGACAGCCGATCATGCTCCTGTATATTTCTCACAGGGAAATGGCGAGTTGCTGTCCTCCGAAGTGCGGTATTTCAGTAAGTTTTAGAGCTAGCGATTTTACTGGGTCATTCATCCTGCAAATATTATGACTTTTCATGGTAACCTTCGACCAAGTAATACCCATGAAGACGAGCGTTGTCATTCATAAAAATAGACCGAGAGCCGTAGGAACAGCTAATGTCGCATTTTTTTTCCTAGTAATGTGCAATGAAAAATGTCAACGAATTATTTGTTGCATTATTATGTTATTATCACTTACAATACTTAAGGTATTTTGTATGATATCTTCGTTTCGATATATTCTTATTTATTTTTACCTGATATTTTCTGTTATTTACAATTCGAACTTTCGTATTCCATATTAAATTTGAAATCAAAATTTCAGTTAAAGCCTCCGTACCTAGTTAAAGCTTCATTTGCAAAGAGATTATACTTTAGTAAAGAAGAAAGTTTTTAAATAGCACACATTATTACTAAATTATAAAAGAAAATTCATTTCACAGAAATATTCATATTATTACAAAACATAAAATTGCATGTACATTTCTCACATCATATTTCGACGATAAAAATACGTCTATGATGTAGAAACTGCATGCACGAAAAACCGTAAAATAAAAGAGCTAATTTCTTGAGTAAACGTGTAAGCAAAATCGTCCTGAAATCTTCCAATCTGAAAATATCCAAAGCCCCATTCTCTTAATCCCTCAGGTTCGACGATTCTAGAGAGCTTCCGTGCGCATGCGCCGATCTCATCTGAAGGAATCTGCTTTGTGGGGTCCATCTCCTCGGAAAAGCTGGATGACGGGAGAATTTTACTAAAGGAGGTAAAAGATTCCACTCCCCGCCCCCCTCTTTTTTTTGCCCACCCAAGATGGCGGGTACTTACGATGTACTGGGGGAAGGAAGTCAATGAAATATTAACACTTCGATAATCATCAGTTCTTCCACTGGTAAGTTGATGTACCTCTTCGTTTTTCGCCCCGAAAATGCTCAAATTACAAAATCGATTCGCTTGTTTACGTTATACTTGCTGGTGAGATCCCACCTAAAATCTCTCGCCTTTTCTGCTGCTGTAAATATTGTCACTTGCTCTGGAATGAGTCGCCATGGATTGTTTATGCAACAAAAAGCACGCAGGATTTGGTAAAATAAGGGAGATCTTGGGGGGTCATACTGTAGATTAAAGAATTGTTCTATCTTTAGATACTACCCTTTTGTTTTGTGTAACAGGTTTTTGGGAGGAAAATGGTACTGAGAAAACAATGTGAATCTTTGCTTTCGGAGTGAATTTTGTTGACACTAGATTTCTCAGCAATTTTTGAACTATATCCATTTATTTTGAATGACAGGTTCTATGAGGGCAATTGGTACTGAGGAAACAATAGAAATCTTTATTTTAAAATTTCAGAATGATATTTTGGTGACAAAGTATTTGATTAGTAAATTTTCAACTGTTTTAATTTGTTTTATATAACAATTATTTCAAAGGAATTCTCATTCTCCGATTTCATCAGAAATCTTTGATTTCGAGTTTTTAAGAGTGATATGTTTATGGCATAACATTAAATTAGCAGATCTAGAGCTATGTTCTTTTATTTTATTGAGCAAATTGTTCGAGGAAAATGGTTCTGTGAAAACAATAGGTTTCTTTGATTTCAAAATCTTGGTTGATACTTTTTTTGACATAATGTGTACTTCCAAAATTTATAATTGTGTCTATAACAGGTTGTTTAAAGAAAATAGCACTGCGAAAACAATTGGAATCTTTGTTTTCAGATTTTAGGGTGAGAATTTTGCTGACATACCTTTTGAATAGCAAATTTTGAATCATGTCATTTATTTTGTATAGCAGATTGTTATAGAAATAATTAACCCCCTACATTAAGAATCTTGATTTCAAAATTTAGAGTGATATTTTTGTTGACGAAGTATTTACTTAGCAAATTTAGAACTGTGTCTATTTATTTTGTATAACAGGTTTATCGAGGAAAATGATACTACGAAAACAATAGGAATCTAATGCTATGATTTCAAATTTGATTCTCAAAATTTTGTTAACATAATTTATATTTAGCAAATTTTTAGCTGTGTCCATTTATTTTATTTAACATGTTACTCGAGGAAAATGGTGAAGGGAAAACAATAGGAATCATTGGTTTTCAAATTTTGAGTGAGATTTTTAAGACATAACTCTCACTTAGAAAATTTTAAACTGTTTTCATTTATTTCATATAACAGGCTGTTCGAGGAAAACCCAGCTCTATATTTTCAATAGGAATCCTTGATTTCAAATTTTAGGGTGAGAGTTTTGCTGGCATAACATTTACTCAGTAAATTTTGAACAACTATCATTTATTTTGTATGGCATGTTCTCAAGGAAAATGGAGCCGAGAAAAAAAAATCGGATTTTTTTTTATTTCGAAGTGAAGTTTTTTGGGGAAAAATATTTGCATAGTAAATTTTAATTTTAAATTATACAACAGTATTATTCGGAAAACTGATGATACTAGGAAAAAAATAGAAACCTCTTATTTTAAATTTTAGAGTGGGATTTTCGTTAATATAATTTTTACTTTGCAAATTTTGAACCGTCTTCATTTATCTTGTATAACAGATTATTAGAATATAGGAGAGAATAGTTCTTTTGAGTTTCGAGACTTAATTCAAGATTTTGTTGATATAATTCTTAGTAAATTTTGAATGGCTCAACAATATTGATTAAAATTTGTCAATCAAAACCACGATTCTTAAAAGCCATGTGCAGAAATCTGATTCGACTAACGTATTTTAAAGCGTCCTTAAAATATTCCCTAGAATTGTATTTAGTAAAGTAGACAATAAAATTTGATGCCCATACTCTCGATTGAAAGAATTTAACTTTCTTCGGATTTTTCTCCGTTTTATTTTTTATCAGACTGTTGATATAAGGAAATGATACAGGATAAACAGTGATAATAAATGATTTCTTTTCAAGTTTTCGATATTACATAACGTTTACTTATCAGATTTTTAATAGTTCCCTTGTCGTTGATTAAATAATTATATCTGTAATAACAGATCAAAATTTTTACCAATTATTTCAACTGGATGATGATTTGAAAAAAACGGTACTGGAGTAACGATTTAATGATTTAAATTTTATATTTTGTTAATACAACTTTTATTTAACAAATTCTGAGTAGTATCTTTATAGATGAATTTTTAAAAAACATTTTTTTCCCATTTATTTTGTATAACAAACTGTTCGAGAAAAATGGTACTTAGAAAATGTTAGGAATCTATGATTTCGTGTTTTGTTGTTTTAGATTTTATTGACATGACTTTTGTTTAAAACATTTTGCGATAATAGAGTCCTTATTAATGAATAAAGAACTGGTTATTAATTCTATTTTTAACCAACTATTTTATGTTACAAGTTGTCAGTTAGAAATGGCTCCAGTAAAAAAGTAGAAATCAATCATTTAAATTCTAAATTTTTTTGGTATTTAACTGGTAAATTTTGAGCGATTTTTCCTAAAGAGTATATGGTTTCGAGTCCGAGTTCAGGACATTGTTGGTGTAACCTTCATTTACTAAATTTTGAATAGTGACATTTATTTGGTGATTAAGGAAAATTAAAGAATTGGACTTTCGTTGGATTTTTCTCTAATTATTTTGTGAAACAGTTTGTCAGAGGAAAATGACAAAGGGGAAGCAATAAAAGGCAATGGTTTTTGGGTGAAGTTTTTGGTAATATAAGTTTTAGTTATAAAATTTTAAACAGTACGTTATATAAAATATCATCGTCGATCTAAATATTCTCTAAATAATGTAAACGAGACTCATTCAAATCTTTAGTTTTGATAATCATTTTAAGATATTATTAACGTAGTTGTTACTTAGCAAATTTTCAATAGTGTTTAATTTAAAATTTGATGATCAATACAATGATTCTTAAAATAATGTGAAAGAATTTCTTTCGTTTATTATATTTTGAAACATTACCGCTGAAACTTGATTTTTGATCATTCCTGCTTAATTATTTTTGATCTGGAATCGCAACTTATTGAAGAAGTTACATTTTTATGTTATAATGTTATATTAGCTTCAAGAAAGCTTTTTATCAACTTAACTTTTTAGTTAACATTTATGTACAAATATTTAATAACGCACAGTCTAAGAGTTGTGTATGTAACAACTTTGAAACACAAATTATATTTGAATTTAATAGAAACAATAGGTATCTACTTCACATTTTAACTGAAATTTTGCTTCAAAATTTTGGGCAATATTTAAAAAAATTGAGGAATTTAATTTTCACGAACAGTGAACAAACCCAGCTAGATTTAGATTTTTAAGTGTGTTTTTATGAAACTGATTGATATTTTAAGTCATTATCTTATATAACTAGTAAACTTGCGTGTACCTCCTATGATGAATCATTAACAATGGAAACCTATATCCCAAAGTTGAGTTTCATTGTTTTATCATTTTTTTCTTTTACTTTATAATAAGATATGGATTTGTGAGATAAAAAAACCGATTCAAACGAATATCATTATATGTATTTGAACTACATGTTTTAAAAATCATTGCAATAGAGTAATTCGGGGGGTTTCTTTGACGTTCTAATTAAATAGTGTTTCATCATAAGAATACTGATATAATGAACTATTCTTTCATGTATGTTCTAAATAATATCTGAATTTGCAAAAGATTTTATTCCTTTACTTAAAATATTTTATTCTTTATATACGTAAAATAAAACTCCTTAATTGTATAATTAATAAATAATAGTCTATGTTTGTTAGATATTTTTATTTATTATTTTAAAGTTATTATTTATTTACTTCAAAATTTTAACCGGATTTTTTCGATTGTGTAAGCATAAACTAGTTTCCTAAACAAGAATTCGTATCATTTTATTAATCATAGTCTAAGGCAGAAATAGGGTTTTGTTTTGTACATTATTATCAAATCTAAATTGCCTTTTCTTTGTTGTAATAATATAGAGGAATGGTACCTTAATGGAACTTCCAATCATGAAAATGCAATCTTCCAATTTAAAACCGCCGCAAAATATCTCTTGTGTAACCTCAAAGCTAGACATTAATCTAAATAAACTAAACACGATAGCTAGAAAGTGTTGAATGATTGAGTTAATCTCAGATATTCTTTTTAAAATTAAGATTTAAGAATCAAAATAATGTTTTTTATCAAAGAATTGCTTCACAGGTAAAAAGTGACTGTCATTCTTACGACTATTTATTAACAAATCAGTTTTATGGTATTTTTTTCAATTTCTTTAATCCTTTTATAATTTTCTTTCTTTATGCCCTTCCATCCCTTTCAATGAATTCTGTTTTGCTCCTTTCGATTTTTTCCCCTTCCATTCAAGTCCCATCTTTCTCTACTTCCTTCTCCTCTCAAAGGACTCGCCCCCCACAGGTCGCTGGTCGAAAACAAATCGAGAACAGATACACCCTGTTCGTCAATATATATCATGTTTTATAAAAATAGATGAATGACTAGACGTAGAATACAAAAGAAAAACTTTAGTTACTCAGTGTATATGTAAGTGTGTACTCAAATTATGATCTCAGAACAGAATAAGTTGCATTTTTTATTCAAAATATCAGTTTTTCAGTAGAATGTTTCTCCTAATATTAAATTAATCATTGTAGAACAAGTTTTCGATTCATCTTCTCTTTACGAAGCGTACACATGCACCAACTTCGGATTAGGGATGAGAAAAACCTACCGGTTTTAACCGAAAACCGATTTTTTTTGTTCGGTTAACCGGTTTTTTTTGTTCCGGTTATAACTGGCTATTGTTTTCGAAACCAATAACCGGGTAAAAAACCCAGCAAAATCAGCTATGGGAAGATAGGCTCGATTTTAGGTTCGATTAGACTAAAATTTACTAAGTTATGAAGCTTAGAATTTCATTATCTTAGGACAATCAACGACAACCGCTTCCTTGAGGCGTCCGTTGGTCGGCGGATTTTCCTCGAGGCGGCCATTGAAATGGTCTAAAATAGTGATAGTCAAGCTTTCAATAACTCGATCAATTTTAGTCACAGAAGAGTGGGACATTTTGTTTAAAATTTTAGTGTGCCAAAAGTATTTTACCAAATATGATTAATAGTGCCGAGGGACTGTATAAAAATTTAGACATATTTATTTTTTAGCATTATACTTATTGACTCAAGCAACGTAAAATACGATTATTTACATCTGTATTCTCTGATTTCTTCATATTAAGCCGGATTCGACAAACAACTCGATACGTTTCACAATTTTTTTTCTCATCACGTTAATAAAATACAGACATAAAACGTGTCGAAAGGAATATAGACGAAAAGCAGTTTCTAGAACACATTTAACAGAATTCTCGAAGAGCATTAAAAAAAATTTAAAAGCAGACGATTAAAGATTTATGTAAAGAATACCATATTCTGAACGCTAAAGTGTTTCAGCCTAAACTTTCTCGTTGCCGGACGCCAGTTGCTGGTTGTTGTTCCTGTCTGTCATTGTGTTACAACCACTTGTATGGAAATATTTTACCAAGTGCGGCGGATGTGAAGCGCAATGCTCCATTTGCTTGGAAATTACTTTTAGGGGCAGAATAAAATTTGCATACCGGATTTGTCACTTAGAGCCAAAAAAAATATATCTTTAGTTGGAAGTTCTATGGCTTCTGAAAGATTAGTATCATCGTTGAATGATGTTTCTCCGATGAGAGGTGTCGACTCACGGATCAATACATTGCTGAAAGAGTCTTTATGAACAAATAAATACTGACCAATGAATTGATATCCTGTAGAAACAATATAAATATAAAAAATTCCTTCAAACAACGTTTTTTCTATAAAAAAACAGAGAATCTGTCATTTCAAAAACCGGTTATTTTGAGCGGTTATAACTGCCAGGTTAAACCGAAGGTAAAAAAAACCTGCATATCCGAAAATCGGTTATTTTTGCATTAACCGTCATCTCTACTTTGGATTCATCTTTTCTCTTGCGGTCAGGGATGTAGTGGAGCCGCCGCGACAGTAGTGCTTTCTTCACGAAAAATAAATAAGAACAAGTAATATATAAAAAAAAATTTAAGTCAATTCCTACTTAGGTTACTACACGCTTCGTCACTGACGGTATTTATTCCTAAATTTATATTCTGCTAAATATCTTATATAAGAGAAATTTTTTCTCCCATATAAAACTAAAATTAATTAAATTAAATTAAATTAATTAATTAATTAATATTTGAAAAAACTGTATTAACATCAAGTGTCATCCACTACAAGTTTTAAAAAATGTATTTGAGCTTGAGTGTATGAATAAAAAATATTTTATTAACGATTGAAAATTTGAACAAGATAGATAAATATATATAGGAAGAGTGCGAACTAATAATAGGAATTGAAGGAAAAAAACTTCATAAAGTCTTTTTTAACATATCCAATAGAGAGAATAAAGAAAGTAATCAACATTACCCTCTGACAAAAATACATGAAAAAATGACGCCTTCGTGAACATACCAGAAAACAAAGGATATTAGGTCTAGAAGCTGGCAAACGTAGCTCCATCTATTGAGAAAATTCGAACCAAACGACTCAAGGCGACATATGCTTTCTCCCATATAAAACTAAAATTAATTAATTAAATTTAATTAATGAATTAATGTTTGAAAAAAACTGTATTAAAATAAAGTGTCATCCACTACAAGTTTAAAAAATGTATTTGAACTTGAGTGGATGAATAAAAAGTATTTTATTAACGATTGAAAATTTGAACAAGATATATAAATAAATATATATAGGGAGAGTGTGAACTAATATTAGGAATTGAATGAATGAAAAATTGTAAACTATCTCCTTAAAATACCGTGATCTTTGTCTTACCCTTGCCTACAAAAATATGATAGGTATTTCAAATTAATATAGCTAATAGGCCACTGGTAAGCGATGGCGGGAAGGGGTTGAAATCCTTAATGTTACAACATTTAAATGTACTTCATGCTTTTATTTTGAAAACCTATGATATTTCTTATGTTATTACCCACATCAATATTTTACGCTGAAATTACTTATTTTTAGTATAATTTCAAATTAACATAAATGTTAAAGAATTATTTGTTAAAATCTTCGTTATATTCATGTTTTGAACTACAGTACGCATTATGTTAATATTAGATAAGAAAAGTGTAAAATAATAGCTCTAAAGTGTGCATTGTTCCCATTTTTTTATTTTACGATTTCAACACCTTACTAAAATAAGTATGCATTTTAAATATAAAAACTATTTTTTGTGCGTGTGGGTTTGATCCCCTGCTTATCCTCCCTGTCACCCTCTCAAATCTTCCCCATTCTGACGCAAGTTAAATCCGTTAGAGTCAGTTCTGTGTCGGAGTAGTGTAGAACTTTGGAAAGTTTTGTTCAGGCTATAATGCCATCCTCTTTTTATGATCAATGATAAAAATCACGAAATCTGTCCCAAAACAGACTTCATGTTGCTTCAAAACAGGACGTTGAGCTAATTTAACCTATCATCTACTTTTCGAATTGATGTAGGGGAAGTCAGGGCTAGATGGCGAATGGCTTATTTTAAGTTCATACTACAAGGTAGCGCCACCTTACTGATGTTACCAGCCCTCTACACCGCTACGCACTAAAAAATCGTATAGTGAAGCCACTGACGCCATTTTGTTGTTTGTTATATGGTGTTCGTGTTTTTTGCTTGACGTGTTGTAATTTTCAAGACCCTCAATGTAAAATCTAGTCTACTAAGATATTTGTTTATTCTTTGCTATGCTTAACTACCTTAGACAATACGCTTTTCAAATTTTAACTAAAATAACTCTTTCATTACATACTAATGAAGGAAAAAATAGTTTAAAATGTTTAATCAGTTAATGTTCTGTCCTGAATTTTCTAAAAATAAAAATGTATTGAACTTTCGTCATAATTTTTATCTTGTCCCAGTACCGGGGCAAGTTGGCACTTTTGCTTTGCTTATTTTAAAGGGCAAAATAACTTTGATAATGTTAAAATTAAAAAAAATTCAGTTTAAGTACAACACAACAAAAGGTTAATCTAATAATACATGCAAAGAAAAAAATTTACTTCAAAAATTGAATTTATTAAAAATGGTTAAATGTTAACATTGTATCATGCCCTGACTTCACCTACAACGTTTTGAAATAATAAACCGTAAATGTTAAATTGTGGTCAAAAGCACGTAACCTAAAATGTTGCGTGGGTGTGGGACGTTTCAGTTTACATATCACACATTAGACAAAAGTGGGCAACATCAAATAATAAAAGATTTTCAAAAATTCCTTAGACATCTCAATGAATTATTTTTTGTTTTGTTTTTCAGGGGGAGACAAAAATCAAATTTTGAGGTTCGGATCGAATGTTGAAAGCTAGAAAACTGCATATTAAAGTTGCTTATTATGCCTAAAACTAACAAATTCGATTCTTTAAAAGAAAAAAAAATGCTGTTATTTCGTTGTAAAAATTGATCATGCTCCTTACGAAGACCATGAAAAAACATTTCGCTTGGGGTCAGCCCTAGTTACGTGGATGCGAAATCATAGTATCTACAGTGAAACTTCTCTACAGCGGCCATTCTCCATTCCAAGGAAAATTGGCAGCTTACTGCTCTAAAGAGGCTTCACGTTTGGAAATACAAAATACACTGATGGAAAAATGCTAAGGACCACTTTTAAGATCTCGAAAAATTTGGACTTAATAGGAATACAATGGTTCGCAATCAGTTGTGGAGAATTGTGGAACATACAATCGTCGGAACTCACATTTTAAAGTGCAGATTCGGTCACTCGGACATTTAGGGGACGGTCCACAAATTGACGAAGACGAAAATTATTTTGGCCCACTCCGTTCCACTGAAAGTTGATAATGAGTTGAAACTTTCCTCAATGGTTATGTTTGATGTCCATAATATTTAAATTTATTTTCGTAAAAATAGCATAAACATTCGAGGATATATAAAGTTTTTTTTTTTGAAAAAATCCCAAATTTTTCAGCGTGTTTTTTTCTCCTAATACGCAGAGTTTTCAACCAAATTGTACGAAACTTACAGAATATTTGATAATATGTAAAAGAAGTATTATTTCAAAATTTGAATTAAATAATTTGAATGTTAAAGAAAATAAGAATATTTGTAGTAAATAATTTTTATTGCGCAAACGCGAAAGGTAGCTTAATTTTTCTCTTATAACTTCAGAACCAGATATAAAGTGCAACTTATATAAAAATTCCAGTTCAATACCATTAATATTCAGAAAGATATCGGTATTGCAGCGATGTGAATTTCGTACTCTCTAAGAGAAGCTATATGATAGGAGTCCATGCACAAACTGAAATTTATTAAACTTGAATCTTCAAGGAGTAATACTGAATTTTATGAAAGTTGAATATCCTGAATACACATGTATACTAATAAATTAAATATATAATTTAAATTACATTTCGATGGTAACTATTCGAGGATTCAAGTTTACTAAATTTCAGTTTGTACATGGACCCTTATCATTTAGCTTCTCTTAGAGTGTACGAAATTCACATCGCTGCAATACCGATATCTTTCTGAATATTAACGGTATTGAACTGGAATTTTTATATTAGTTGCACTATATAGCTGGTTCTGAAGTTATAAGAGAAAAATTACGCTACCTTTCGCGCTTGCGCAGTAAAACATTATTTACTACAAATATTCATATTTTCCTTAATATTCAAATTATTTCATTCAAATTTTGAAACAATGCTTACTTTACATATTGTCAAATATTCTGTAAGTTTCTTACAATTTGGTTAAAAACTCTGCATATTAGAAGCAAAAAAGATGCGGAAAAATTTGGGATTTAAAAAAAAACTTTATATATCCTCGAATATTTATGCTATTTTTCGAAAATACATTTGAATATTATGGACATCAAACATAACCATTGAAGAAAGTTTCAACTTCTTATCAACTTTCTGTGAAACGGGGTGGGTCAAAATAATTTTCGTCTTCATCAATTTGTGGACGGTCCCCTAAATGTCCGAGTGACCGAATCTGCACTGTTAAATGCGAGTTCCGAGTATTGTACCTCCCACGATTTACCGCAACTCATTGTATTCCTATTTAGTCCAAATTTTTCGAAATCTTAAAAATGGTCCTCAGCATTTGTCCACCAGTGTATGTATTTAAGCCAGGACCGGATTTACACATTTCTACGCCCTAGGCCGAAGCATATTCTGCACCGCCTCTAAAAAAATTATTACATAATTTTCAATTGAATATATAATAGTTAATTTTATTACACTTAATACAATCCTTATGATCTTCGAAACACTTTAAATTTTTATTCAAATTACACTACTTATGAAATAACATATCAAAACTTGCAAACATACTTCATCGAATTACTTAAAATCTTCTGAAATACCTGCCAGAACTTCTGAGTTCGGTCTTTTGGCAGTGAATAAGCTTGAAGAGTCATTGGAGTGGACCGATCTTATTAAGTCTATTTCAATGCAAAGTAGCCGAGGATCCACAGTAGACAAAAAAATATTATTGCTCAGTACATTTAACGTAACAAATGTAAAATTCAAAAACATCATTTTTTGTAGCCTTTTTACTTTCTCGTATACGAAGTATACAAAGAGAAAGTATTGTAATCGTCAAAAAATTCGAATTCGAGATTTTGACGGATCTCCACGTTTTAGACCTCCCTGAGTCCGAAAAACACGATTTTGGAATTATGTCTGTGTGTGTGTCTGTGAACACGATAACTCAAAGAATATTAGAGATACGGGGATGAAATTTGGTATGTGGTCTTTAAACATAATTTGTAGGTTTCTTTCAAATTTTGGACAAAATCCGTCAAAGGGAAGTCTGTCTGTCTGTGTGTCCGAAGTCATGCGAACACTATAACTCAAAAACTTGAATAGCTAGATGGCTAAAATTTGGTACACTGTTTTATCGTCATGAATGTAGGTCCGTATAAAATTTTGGGCCAAATCCGTCAAAGGGTTGATTGTCTGTCGGTCTGTATAATCGCATACTTGTAAAAACTATATCTCATAAGCCCTTTGACTTAGATAAATAAAACTTGGTATCACGTATGCTAACATTAATTATAGACCTGTTCCCAAATTTCGTTCAAATCGGTTTAAAAACAGGTGCTCTAATTGCATATTTAGTTCAAAACGCACATTGCGACTGTGTGTTGGCGAGAGTCAGTATAGTTGGCTTTTGAGCTTGGCGGTCTACAAAGGAAATTGTAGCTTCGGAAATTATGGCAACCCCCTGAACCCGACTGACATTCTCCAGATGGAAGGTATGGTGAAATCTTGCGTGTTATTTGCATTAAGATTTCGTTCTCAAAAACTTTAAATAAAGTTGTGATACCTCAGCGCGCTTAAAAATTGAGAACTTAATCAATTTTTTTAACTGTTATCATTTTCCTTTTACACATAATCATAAAAATGGACGCAGGTCATTTTAAAATTATAATGACTCAGAGTTTAGGAAGCAAACGGGACAAATAGTATACGGGAAGTATGGCAACCCTAGTTAGAGGAAAAATGACACCTTTTATACATACAATGACATATTTATTGACATACGAGAAAGTTTAGGGGAGACCACTCCCGCTGGTTTAAAATAATCCTCAAAAGTTTTTAATATTTGGTTGTATTTCTTCTGTATATGCGCCCCACTTACAGTTGCGCCCTAAGCCATGGCCTGGGTTAGTCCTATGGGAAATCTGGCTCTGATTTAAGCAAACTCTAATTTGTTATTTCTGACACTATGAAATTTAAGTTTTATGTAATGAAAAAGTACTCTAATCGTAGATTTCTAAATTTTTTGGAAAAAAGTTACAATTTGTTTTTCTTTGGATCTTTTAGATTTTTCAGAGGTAATGCTTTACAATTTTGTTTTTTAATTGGAAAAACAAATGCCTAATCAATTCGTCTGTAGTTTATCATGAATACTTAATTTGATATTAGGAAAAAAGCGCTACGAGTAGCTTAATCATCTATAAAGGACGTAATATGTTTTTCTACGCATCTTATGACTACAGAAAGATCTATATTAGTTATAAATTAAACTCTTTTCGTTTTATGGAGAGAGTTTTATTTTACAAAAAAAACTGAATTCTTTTTAATTATATCATCCTTTTTAAATACACTATATTCAAGGCCTTTAACCTTCCTTCGGACGTATCTAATCTATGAGATGAAGGGCGCATATTTTTTTGCTTCTAAGTGCGGGTTTTACTGACAAAGGTGTGGGACCTCTAGTAGCTTCCTGGCTCCCTACCACTCACACTAGATTATCATGGTTTTTTTCTCTAGTGCTGTTTTGATGAACGTGAGGGGCACTTTAATCTGGTGGATGAGTTGCGCCCGATTACGTCTTTATTTTTGATTTCCCAAATTTTTCTCGATATTTCTTTTTATGTACCTGCAAAAGTTCGTATACCTGTGTCCCATCCCCTAATTCAATGATATCCATAGTTATTTTCAGTATATTATTACGAAAATGTCGAATTATTTCACGATCTCAACGACAACAGTTGCCATTGCTTAGGGGAAAACGAACGCCAACTCCCTCCTGAATTCTTGGACATTTTGTTAGTTGAAATTGTATGGAAATAAAAAAACAACTATTTAAAAACGCAAAAATAACTTTGTATGACCGAATTGTTCAGTTTGCCGAGCTTTTCCTTACGCCTAAGCAAATATTTAACTTTTAATCTCACAAATGAGTTGCGCCGAACGTGCTAGTGTTTGTATTGCACACAACCAAAGGTTAAAGGTCGTATTAGCACGCGGCATAACTATCCAAATCCTATAAACTTGGGATGTCACTGACTGTAAAGAAGTTTCTTTTGAAAACAAAGATCAGTATTTGAATAAACTTTCAAATACGATAGCGGAGATGTGTTCTGATTCAAATATATTAAATATTTAACGTTACTAAATTTACGCTACAGAAGTATTGGGAGAAGAATGGTTTTGATAATATGAGCAGTAGCAGAAACATTTCTAAGCACTCCATCACTGCGTTTAAATAAAGAGATTTAGCACGCATTGTTCTTAGGTTCTAAATGTAACTTCTTTAATGCGCCTGTACTCTCTTACAATACCTCGTATAAAGTTTGACTACGATTTTATAGTTTGAAGACGTTTGTTCCAGATCAAAACTATTTAATTTCCATATTTATAAGGTATTTAATTCATATTTCAACTAGGTAAACAACAATATATGGTTCATTTAATTTAAAGTAAGTACTATTATGAAATGTGTATAAGATATTTCTGTGAACACTTTCTATAGTTCTGAATATTTTTTTGTTTAGTGTTAGTTTGTTTAATTGTCTCAGGAGATAAAAATAATAAATTTAAAGCGATAAAAATATTCAATATTTAATTGCTTTGGCACAAAGCATGTAGCATTTAACTTCTGTATCATATATTACTAATGGAAACATTTTTTTTGTACATGAAATACTGTAAATATATTCTAACCCAAATTTAGCACATAATTTGAGTCGGAACATGTTTGTTATTTAATGTAAGGAATAAAAATATAGTTTAAACATTTAATCCCAAATTTAATTTCTTTATTAAAATTAATTAAATAAAAACTGAAGATGTTTGATTAAAATTTCTTCCTATAAAAATCTTTTCAATTTCGATTGACTACGATTTTATAGTTTGAGGAAGTTTGTTCCATATCAAAACTATTTAATTTCCATATTTATAAGGTATTTAATTCATATTTCAATTAGGTAAACAACAATATATGGATCATTTAATTTAAAATAAGTACTATTATGAAATGTGTATAATATATTTCTGTGAACACTTCCTATAGTTCTGCATATATTTGTTTAGTGTTAGTTTC
Organism: Araneus ventricosus; assembly: GCA_013235015.1. Classification (NCBI taxonomy): domain Eukaryota; kingdom Metazoa; phylum Arthropoda; class Arachnida; order Araneae; family Araneidae; genus Araneus; species Araneus ventricosus. The sequence continues at coordinate 56,027 of BGPR01003151.1, read as the reverse complement.
ATTGTCTTAGACGATAAAAATAATAATAAATTTAAGGCGATAAAAATGATAAATTTAAAGGTGATAAAAGTATTTAATATTTAATTGCTATAGCACAAAGCATGTAGCATTTAACTTCTGTATCATATATTACTAATGGAAACATTTTTTTTGTACATGAAATACTGTAAATATATTCTAATCCAAATTTAGAACATAATTTGCGTCGGAACATGTTTGTTATTTAATGTAAGGAATAAAAAAACAGTTTAAAAATTTAATTCCAAATTTAATTTCTTCATTAAAATTAATTAAATATAAACTGAAGATGTTTGATTAAAATTTCTTCATATAAAAATCTTTTCTATTTCAAGTCAAAAATGAATTAGTAGAATATTCGATTAATGTGCTATTAACTTATTCAAAAACTATTTTAGAAAGGCAAAAATGTAAATGCCCTGAATATGCGTCATATATTGTACAAATTACAGTAGCAAATCTGGAAGGTTTATAAATTGATAATCCGTCATTTATGGAACAATTTTTTTTGTTTCGATGTAACAATAATTTTTCGATGTAAACAATAACTTTTTTGCAATTGGAATAACAGCTAAATTGACATATTTTTACAATTGAATTTTTATTACAGACTAAAACAATTTCCGAAATACATCTTTCAGAGAAGACAAACAAACCTGTTGATAAAACAGTTGGGGGAAAATTATTTAGCTGACAACTGTTAACCGATACATTCATTTTAACAATCGGCGCCATTTTCTTTAGAGTCCATATACTTTGTGCATTTAGTAGTTATACACTATCTGATCAAAAGTGTCCGGACGCTTTTGGATTTACACATTTTTTTCGAATTTCTGCAAAAAGGTTAGACGAATTGCCCTTGAACTTCGAACATATAATGAATAGGCTTGAATTCTCATTTTACAGTGAAGATTCGACATGAGGGCATTTAAGGGACCAACCAGAAATTGATGAAGAAAAAAATTAGTTGGACTCAGTCTGTCTCACAGGAAACTGATAATGATTTGTAACTTTCATAAATGGTTTTATTTGCTGTGCACATTACTTAAAAGCTTTTGTGTATAAATATAAGTTAATACCCCCTCAGACTTTAGCTTTTCTTGGAAAAATACTGCTAAAATATTGCCAAGTATTCTATCATCTAACTATCATCAATTGCAGTAACAACTCTGTTACAAATAGTGTTATTTGCAAAAAATACCTTTCACCATACAGTTTTAGTGTTTTCGGTCAACTATCATCTGTTGTTGTATTTAAGAGCTCTGTTATAAGATAAGTAGCATTATTTGCAAAACATACTTTCACCATACAGTTTTATTGTTTTCGGCTAACTGATGTTAATTGCTGTATTTAATACTTCTATTTTAAAATAAGTATCGTTATTTGCAAAAAATACCTTCACCATACAGTTTTATTGTTTTCTGTTAACTGGCATCAGTTGCTGTCTTTAACAGCTCTGTTATAAGATAAGTAG
>BGPR01003151.1:0-54525 GCA_013235015.1 Araneus ventricosus | reverse complement strand
ACTGGCATCAGTTGCTGTCTTTAACAGCTCTGTTATAAGATAAGTAGTATGATTTGCAAAAAATAATGCGCTTCATCATATAACTTGATTGTTTTCGGCCAACCATCAGCAGATGCTGCATCTACTAGTTAAGCTATAAGGTAAGTAGCCTAACTTTCTGTAGAATACATTGCGGAATATATTAATCACTTTTAGAACTGAAAAGTCTTAAGATCTTCATCTTAGTTTAATTTATTAGTGAGCATTGTCTTGATGGAGTCTTGTATCTGTTATTTTCAGGATCTTCTGAGGGCAGCAACATACCAAGAAATGTAAATGCCTAACTTCGCTTCAATGGAAACACTTAGTGAACCTGAAATATATGTCCCTTACAGGTGAGTCCATTTTCTCCTTTCACATATTGTGTCAGAAACAAACGAAGTGGAAGAAACGGGATTTTCTGAGTAATGAGGTTACTACATGATCACGTGATAGACAGTAAGTGCACCACAACTATTCGGTTTTGGAATCCATTGCACATTTTGTGGTTGCTGATCGCAGTATTATGCCACATTAATGTTTTACCCTTTGCGGATAGGTGACTTTTAAGAAAACTTAGATCAGGTTGGCGCACTTTATGCGCCATCCCGCTGTTTTCAACTCTACGTTTATTTAGTTATATACAACCTTAATTTTTATGGTATAATAAGATTATAGGTTGAATGGACGGCTGATACAAATATTTTTGTTCGAGTTTGAGTCCCTATAATTCTTCGTGAACTGGATTGTCCTCCACGTCTGTCTCAGAATCAGTTTCTTGGTCGCTGTACTCGGTCACTTCTCCATCGAGATATAATGCATCAGATTCGTCTTCAGCTGGTATTTTCTTACTTAATATTTCCAAAACAGCCGAATATTGCTCTGTAGGGATAATTTCCCGCCGTTTCGTGATAGCCATGTTGGGTTACGGAGAGCATTTCATGCCATTTAAAGCGCGATCAGACCGAACTGACTGATTCATTGACAGTGGAAACTATCGCAAGTAGGGAGAGAATATTAATACGAGGTTAGAGGGGTGGCTGGTTCTCCACCACCTTCGATAGTTTTGATTCAGTTTGTGGAACATACCCACTGGCGTACCTGCCCGCAAATGGTTAAATTAAATGTCTGATGACAGGAGTAGTGACATCCACCACATGAGTGCGACGTCACATGAATTGACTTTATTACTGTGTGTTTGGCTTTTTATTCTGTTCTGTGACAAAAAACTGGCCGGCTTAAAGAAGCTTTGAATGTCACAATTTTTGGCCATTTCAACGGTTGTCTCAATTTGTGGATCTGAGCGAGATCCACAAATCAGAGCGCAGCGCTTGCTCACGATGGCCGTTGATTGGCTGGAAATAATGAAATTTAAAGCATCATAATTAGGTCAGTTTTAGTCTCAGAAGAGTCAATCTTTTTTGTGTTTAAAGTATTAGCGCGTCAAGAATATTTTACTATTACTAATAGGACCGGGAAACTGTATAAAAATTTAAACTCGAAATTTCTTTTCAGCATTACATTTATTGGTTTAAACAACAAAAAATATAATTCTTTACGTCATTTAAAGCCTTCTTCCAACTGGAGGTATATGTCTATCTCTAGCGGTTTAGAAATTCGCCATTGGGCCACGATCAAAGTGGGCACGCTGTATACAGATTGATAATTGAAGTTCTTGAAAGTTAAAGATTAATTAAAATTCATCCTAAATATTTAGAGTATCCACTCATGAAAGTGGGCAAGAGTTACTCATAAATAAGATTTTTTCAGATGGCAAATTCTGAAATGGATAGTTAAATCATTTCAAAATAAGTTTGCAAAAACCAGAATTGTCAAGAAAAGAGCATTGATTGTTTTAGAGGTATAATCATATTACTAACATAATAGCTCAGACCTGTCTCTCACTGATCCGGTAACGCTCTGACGTCACCAAGAATAAAATTCGGGTCATAGCACTGAGAGACGTTAAACAGCATTATTTCATTGTTAGAGAACCTACATTTCAGTAATTTTAAATTTTAAAAAGTAATTGTCGGTCTAATTTCAAATTTAATAGCTCTAAAATAGTGAAATAAAATTTTCTATCTATTGCTTTAAAATTTATCTCGCTATGATCAATAGTTCCCGAAAACTTTTAAATTATATTGATCACATATTTCAAATTAATTTCCGTTTTTAACAGAAAGTAGTAAATTACGTCAGTAATATATCATGCGCGTAATATAGTTTGAACGCCACGATGCATCTGATTATTTATTGCAATCGTGATGATATAATTTGCTAATATTTTTTGGCAACGTTTGACAAGCAGAGAAGTGCTTCGTTTTGATTAGAATTTCGAAGAAGAATTCTTTTGAAATTTTAACTTTTGACTTACGTTTGACAAGCTGAGAATTTTATGGTTATTGAATTATCATGTACATATTTTATATATATTTTTTACTATAATTTAATATTTCCCAATCATGAATTATCTTACTATATTTTTTACGATGAATACAGTTTGCACCCGTCATACCATGACGGGTGATTTTCTAGTTACTATAAGAATAGGCATATTCTATACAGGGCCGGATTATTATATAGACTTATTAGGCACTTGACTAGAGGCTCGGCAACTTGGGGGTGGGGCGAAGTCTTGAGATTTGTTTTATGGTATTTTAAAGTTATTTAATTTTGTGTTTTCATTTAATTTAAAAAAGCCGTGCACTCGGACTTATACCAATTAAAATCAAGTATCGCTTAAATTTTGGAACAACATTCCCAATTAATTACAGTTTGCAGCTTTTATATTCTATTGTTTCATAATTTTAATAAAATAAGTTGTTTTATAATCTAAAAAAATGTTCGATCCTATAATTAAATAGTATTTAGATTGTGCTAAAAAAATTTTATTTTTTTTTACTATTTTGCACAAAATTATTTTTAAATTTAAATTTTACATTTTTTATACACGATATATTGAAACCAACTCCCTTGAGAAGTGCTCCGCAATGAAATATTTTGCTATTTCAGTTTGTCAAAATTTGCTGCTTGAAACTGCTCACATAGAGATTAAAATTAAATTAATAATATATATATATATCGGGTTTCGGTTGTTAGGGGAAGGGGACCCACGAAATTTGCATTGCCTAAGGACTCCTAGGAGGCCTAATGCATACCATGCCGTTCATTTCGCTGATTGGATGCAATTCATACTCATGTAATTCTCATCAAGTGAGTCGCAACGAATGATATTCGGAATACTTCACACACCTTACGAGGATGGATCCAAAAAAAAGTTTACGAGAGTAATAAAAAATTATTTATTAACAATAGGCAGAAAATACAAAGGTTACACAATGCAAGGTTATACAAACAATGTTAAAAAATTATTTTTTATTAACTTTGTAACCATTTGACGTGAAAACGTCTTTCCGATCGTTACAGTGAAAGTCGGTCGCACTTTCTTGTGTGACAAAATACCGTCAGATTTGAATCGCTAATCGCTACGAGACTAATAATGCGAAAAGAATGGTTGACCCCACAACGGATAGATCATATCTGTAAGAGTTTGTCGCATAGTATTTGTTTTGCTTGTGACGTCAGCGTACCAGTGTAGGCGCATGCGCGTGATTGTTATGAATTATCTTTATGTAAGGTTATAAATAATTATAGCGTGGAAACGCCCAAATTGCACTTTTCTTGTGTTTTTTCTTTTTTCGGATTCATTCTCGTACAATTGGAAAAAGGCTGTAGCGTGACAACATGTAACCGTAAACCGTTTTATCCCTGTCCTGCCGTAACATTCAGGGACCTTTGAATGACACTCGCTGCAATAGCTCAAGTACTTAGGCCGGAGTCCTAGTATCCATCACCAGCCACGGCAGGACACCTCCCGAAGGAGGTACATACTATCACTTGAGGGGAGGGGGTACTCCCACTATTATTATACCCCAGGAAAAGCCAGAACCCGCTTACTTATTCAGCGGCTTCTCATCAAAGTACTCGTGGTGCCCTCCGGGGGGCTCCAACATATAAGACAACTTGCAGTTAAATGACATGAGCAATTACGTTTCTCATATGACTGTGATATCGCGTTAATTGACTTGATTATTTTTATTTGCAAAAAATAACAATATGCGAATGTTTTATACCAAATTTGTATTCAGGTATAGTAGAACTTCGATTATCTAGTCCTTTATTAACCGAAGTCTCTGTTAGCCGAACAGGTACCAAAAAATAAAATCGAACTATATTTTTCATTTTTTTTCTGCAAACCCACCGAATTTTCCTGAAAAGGATGTCAAAGCTGGCACTGAAGCCGATTCTTACGACGTGAAAGTTTGTAAGAGGTCATTATAGGGAGGTGATCTTTTATAATTCAAGAAGTTATTAAAAGAAAAGAAAAACGAAAGTGCAATTCTATTCTTAAGCACTTCAATAGTGATGTAAGAATATTCCGCGCATTTTCATGAAAAAATGTAACTGCAAATGCGCTGGAATGCATTGTAAATGTATCGGAAAATTTCGCGTTGTTCAGGGGGGGAGGTAATATTCTTTGGGGGAATTTCTTTCAGGAAATGCAAAGGAAACTGTGAAAATCAGTAATATTTGCGAATCCTTTTTCTCAAAACTAATTAAAATTTCAAAAAATGTATATTAGAAGCTTGATAACTAATAAAAGAGTTTGTTAAATTGATAATACCCGGTAGTATTTGCGGACTCATTTTTATAATTTTAAATAAACAATTTTAGAAAATTTTAAAGAAAGAAAAAAGTCATGATTTGAAATTTAGTCTCTATCAACCGAGTTTTCGATTATCCGAGGTGGTTACGGTCCCAACTATCTCGGAAAATCGAGGCTGTAGTGTAATAACTTCGGTCAACGTTATTTTGGCGTGGTTGCTTTTGAGGTTTCTTTTACCTAAACCTTATTTATTCTTAATTTTATGGTCTGATGGCTTTAAATTTGACGGTTTTCCAAAGGAAAACCTTTAGCCTCTTTTGTAAAAAAAGCGCAAACTAAAAATTTGGAAAAATCCATTTTTTTTTCAACAGCAACCAGCACTTAATACTTCAATAGGACAATTTCATTCGAATGAGTCTGGTATAAGTATGACAAGCTCGCAGAAGGTCAGTGACACACTTGACAGATAGGAGGTCATTTCCACTTAAAGCTCTTAATTTACCCATATTTTTAGATTATTATTAGAAAAACAATACCGGCACTTTAATACAATTTCAGCTTATCTTATACGAACACACGCAGTTGTCTCAAACGTACCGGAATCACTAGACAGCTTTATCAGGAATAAACGGAATTAGTAGAAGGGTATAATTCAGTGCACTGAGATATTTGTAACAAATAAAGAATATATTTGTAAAATTATCAATTCAAAGTGTATTATTAAAATATTTTAAGAAAAGAAATCGTCGTTTGACCGTAAAAGAAATTATTTTAAAAAAATCGTTTGGCACCAATATATTTCTAAATGTAATAAAAATAGAATAGCAACGGCATAATTGTCTTTAGTAAGCGTTGCCCAGCAACGCAGATGAAGAAATGCTTTTTAAAGGAGAATTCGATGTCAATGGATGTATTGTGTGTGATGTTGTACATAGTTTGTGTAAAATGTCTCCCTTTGTGAAAAATCGTCAAATAAATGGGCTGTTTCTTGTCTTTTTCAGACTCATCATGCTTCATACAATACAGTACAGCTCTTATAAATTGCTAAGTCGATAAATACGGGATGTCCGAGAAAGATCTTTATTATTCTAAAAATTCAGAGCAAAAAGGTGAAATGAAATGCAGTTTGCGATAAAAGAATGAAGAAATTTAACATTTTTTCCAGTATCAATAGTCGGAGGTAGATGGAGATTATTACTTGAAACCCTGAATAAGAAACGAAAATGGCTATCGCTTTCAGGAGAAAGCGCAGTGCGTATTGTGGTTAGCGGTAAAAAATCATTGAAAACCGTGCAGAGTTTCGCTTGATGTACCAAAGAAGTCCACCTGAAATCCACTCATAAATTGAAGTGTGCCTTCAATTTATGCGTGATTGTATCGTATGAATTTTAGATTATTTACCCTTTTTAGTTTATCCTCCACCTTTTTTACAAACAACTTAAGCTGTAAGAATTTAGCACATAACTCGATTAAGAGGTTTTTCATAAAGTTTTTGATATATTCTTATATTCCTAATATGCCAAACAAATCATCCAATTACTTTTCAAATTAGGCAATTTCAATAATAAACCCTTCTCAAATTAAAAATTCAAACATTCTTAACTTCTGCAAACTCTCAAACACTATTAATTTAACTGTCATAGTCAGTAAAATAATAATCTAATTATCTCTGTTTAACAATCAGGAAATTGAGTAAAATCTCATAAGCATCAAATGACAAGATAAACGTAGTTGCGTTGTGTTTAATATATAATTTATATATTATATTTTTAGTATTAACCCAGGTTCATTCCAAATAGTTACCTCCATAAGTGTCATAGGGGTGGCGAATAAGGCAGAAAACCAAATTATTTTAAACTAACACATTTATTAATATCAAAATTAACCCTACCATCTTACAAACATAATTCTCATATCTCATTTATAATCAATATTAATACTTCACATAAATACAAAGATGCAGAAGTTTAAAGGCACGGGAAATGTTGAAACACACTTGGCGGGAAATGGAGTCCAGACTGGAAATATTTCGTGCTACTAAAAGGAGCGCACGTAGAACTACACTGAATGTAGTGTAAAAGTAAACCGTCTCAGATTTCTTCATCCTTTCGGGCAAATTACATTTCATAGCAATTTTTTTTGTTATTAATGTTCACATTTAGTTTAGACATATTAACGTCCCGTTTTGTAGTAACACGAGGCTATTTTGGGACGGACCTCGTGATTTTGAACCACGGTCAGGTGGCGAGGACGACACCTCCAAGCTTCCACACCACGCTAGCGGAATGGCGGTTGACCCCATACGTATGATTTAGCGTGCAATGGGCCCAATGCATGGCGGATCGGGTTTCGAGCCTGGGGCCCTCCGTCTCCGGGGTCGGCACCTTACCACCAGGCCACCGCGGCCTCACTGATGTTTAGAATAATAAAGATCTTTCTCGGGCACCTTTATTTATGTTCGATTAATGCCATAACTAAGTCTCAATAGGATTTTCAAATTATTATGATCAGTGGCGACTTCAGCGTTGTAATCGTGGGGCTGTTATTACTTTCAGTCCTATTCTGCAAAATTATGCGTATTAACGTCACTTACATTTTTGCCTTTGAATTATTTTTGAATAATTTAATACTTAATAAAATATTTTATTTATTACATTTTCCTCTTGAAATAGGCAAGTATTTTTATTAAAATTTTACGTTTAAAATTAGTTTTTAATTACTTTTTCCAATATTCGCTACTTATATAAGAAATTACACAACTGCAGCTGAACAATTAAATGATCTTACAATCTAGGGTTAAAATAAAGACACATGGAGAAAGTTATTTCCGTATGTATTAATAAAAAAAGTTGGCTTAGTTAAAATAATAATAAGCATAACTGGTTGTTATTTAATAAAATATTTTATACTAAACACGATTTTTGATTTATTGGTGTACTAAAAAATGGAATTTTTAATTTTATTTATTATATATTTTTTAATCTATAATTTATCATAATGTGGAATATATTGTCACGACAAAAATGTCAATTTTAAAAAATAATTTACATTATTTACAAAATTCAAATCAAGAAAACCAATAGAAGCGCTCATATCCAGTTTGAAGCCCAAAAAGACTAAACAGGAAAAAGAGATGAAAAATAAATAAAACTAGTTGATCCCTCACAGAGCATCTGCGAAGGGTTATACGCATTATTTTCCTGACAGTTCTAGAGCCAAACTGGCGATTTAGAGCACCAGGAAAATTTACCAAAACAAAAAATACGCCAAGTGGCGAGCGCATAACAGAAAAGTATCCAATGTACAATGTTCAAAATATTAAGTTCCATGATGTTCACCTCAATTTGTGAATTGACACGATTTTATCTTCGCTGACTTAAATTATTTTGACGTTGATCTAAACGTTCTCTGGCTCGCCTAAGCCGATCTGCTTCATTTCTAACTTATCCCTTTTGAATAATTTCATCCAAAGCTTCATTATATTGTAAGAAATATTGTGAATTCTTCATCTTAAACTCGTTTTTTTTATGAGAAAAGTTATTTTATACCTGAACGAATATAGTAACAGGCTATGACTATGAAGTTATGCCTAACATGGCTACCGGTTTTGTTTTGTAAACAAACCGATCGTTGCCATCGGCAAAAGAGAAATTAATCTCTTTTCTGTGCCACGTACATTAGCGTTATATATAGATATATTCAAAGAACTAAGACACGCGCTTACACATCACATAGAAACTTATAAAACTTTCATAAATGGATAATTTTACACATTGTTGCCAGTAAATTTTTAATAACTTGTAGAAAACTAATTAAATATGGATACATAAAGTCTTATCTCACGTGCATCTAATTTTTATAATTTTAATGAAAGGAAGTTAAGAAGTTTCTTTCTTTTTTTTAATGTGGCATTAAAATATACTAAAATCAATTTTTCTCAAATTCTCTATCAGGTAGTGCCTCTTGTATAGAATAAAAATTTAGTTAAATGAATCGATTCGTTAATTACTAGGTTCTGAAAAATATTGCATTGTCATTGAGAACACATAATTGTCAATTTCAAAATTCTAGCACATCAGAAGTGATTGGAAAATTGATTGCCAAATTCCATCTTATCAACATGAACTAGGTCAAATTAAATAGAAATATGTAAAAATCACTTTAAAAAATCAAGCTCATCTTTCTTGTTTTGTTTCCACAAGCATAAATGTAGATTAATATTTTTATCTTGATGTTTATGTGACTGTAAAAATATTTTATCCATTTAAATCATTGCAAACGCTCATTCTTATTCAAAGAGTGTCTCTATAAAACATTTGATTCAGTTTAATATTAACAAGCCGAGTTAAGGTTTTAGGAATTGCTGAGATGAAAAAAATATTAATAATTTATAGTATTATATATGTTACAGGCAATGTATGAAAGCCAGAATGCCGAAAATTGGCCGGAAATGTATGAAACGATTAGCATTTCACACATTTCCTACGCATTCTATAGAATTCCTAATGACGAAACCGGCAAGTATGAAGTACATCGCCGAATCAATTTTATGAGAAATAAAATGAAGTGTAATTAAAAATATTATTATTTCTTTTCTTGATGCAAGAATTAGATTCATATTTCATTTTGTTTTCTTTAATAAGAAAGGCATGAATTTTGTTTTGTACGACTTTCATTTTTCTTTACGTATTTTGAATAAAAGTTTCTTAATGGCACCCTTTGATTATATTTTTGAAATAACATTTGTATTTTTGAGGAATGCGCGTCTTTTAAATAATAGCCTTATCATGACCTTTTTTCATACTATGCCTAAATAGCATTTGTCATTCTATAGAATGCCTAGATATTATAGACAATGCCTATGGAAAGTATATAATAATTCTCACATTTCATAGTTTACCTAAAAACGCCCGGCATTCTATAAAATGCCTATATAATGTCGGTGTTTCATACATTGCCGGTAACATATACACTCTGTCCCAAAAGTTTATAGACTCTAGTAAAATATATGTTTTAGCAAAACGGAAAGGCATATAAATACCAATTACAAATATATTTATTCAAACCATATGAGACTTGCATTCAACGAAATATTTAGAAAAAATAACAATTTGTATTTCAATTATACACCAAAATGGAAATATTAAGTGTCCCAAAAGTTTATAGAATATATGACACTTCTACAAAAAGTGCTCAATACAATTTTCTTAATAGTTTAAAGTCTTTCCGTTTCTCAGTATGACATTGTATACACGTTTTTCCATCGACATAATTAAGGTTTGTAATATCTCTGGGTCCAAGTTGCACCATACACTTCCAATAGCTGTCTTCAAGGCATTCATTGAATAAAATTGCCCTCCATTCTCATATACCTTCCGAGATATAATGCCCCACACATTTTCAATTGGGTTTAGATAAGGGATCATCGGTGGCCACTCAAGAACAGTAACATTTTTCGGGTTTAAATCTTTTTTTACAGCATTGGAGGTATGGATGGGAGCATCATCATGCTGATATTACCAATTTCGTCCCCCTGTGTTTTCTGCAAATGGCATAAGATGATTTTCTAGTGTTTCTATGTATTTAGGAGAATTTTGTCGGCCATCTAAAAAGGCCAAACCCACTTGACCGTTGAAACTGAAAGCCGCTCACACCATCACAGATCCACCACCACTTTGCCTACTGAAAAAGCTCCTGGGCTCTTTTTGTAAACATACCAATATTTTATATTCCCGTCAGGTTCATCGAAGTTCCATTTTTTTTCATCACTGTAAAGGACAGCCATCCATTTATCACCATATGACATATGATTACGAGGCCATTGTAATCTCTTACTAATGTGAAGCTTTGAGAGTGGTGATCGGCGAGCCATTTTTGCGTGGATCATATAACCAGAATCTATAATTCATCTGTGAACATTGTTCTTGGAGATTTGCAACCGACAAGCCCCAGTAATTTCATGAACCGAGTTTTTCTGACTTTAAGACATTCTTTGTATCCGTCTAGCACTGCGATTATCCGTCACACGTGGTCTTCCCGAACGAGGTTTTGGCTCATATGGCGTCTTACGAGTTACTACACGATAAATCATGCTTTTAGAACGATTTAAAAGTTTCAATATTTCCTTAGCCGTCTTACAGAGCAATTTCAAATGCAGAATTTTACTCACTTATTCATTCACTTAGAGAGCTGCTACGCTTTAGGCATCTTGAAACGCAGAACAAACGAACGCTTTCCTTTTCTTACAACGTATTTATTAGGCTCCAGATCGACGTCATGATTACCGATACCATATTTGCATAAAATTGCATTTGTCTATAAACTTTTGGGACAGGTTATTTCAGTTTATTCCACGATTTAAAAATTGGCATTAAATATACGGGGTAGAACTGCTGTTTTTTTTCAATTTAATAGACATGACATATCTATACAGTAAGTTACATCGAATACATCATATACAACAAAAAATATAGGCAAAATACAAGATTTTATAAACTTTTCGGACAGAGTCTATATCTATAAGTGTGTACGATGTTTTCAGATGTGATTTTATTACAGTGGTATAATGTATGCAGATTTGTTCCTTCAAGTTTTTTACTTTCTCGTATACGAAGTATAAAAGAGAAAGTATTGCAATCGTCAAAAAATTCGAACTCGAGATTTTGTTGAATCTCCACGTTTTAGACTTCCATGAGTCTGAAAAACACAATTTTGGAATTATGTCTGTCTGGCTGTGAACACGATAACTCGAAAACTATTAGAGCTAGAGGGATGAAATTTGGTATGCGATCTTTACACATCATCTTTACATTACACATCTGTAAGTTTGTATCAAATGTTGGACAAAATCCGTCCACTATGGAAGTCTGTCCGTGTTCATGTGAACACGATAACTCAAATAGATGGATAGATAAAATTTGGTAAACAGTTTTATTATCAGAAATGTAGGTGAGTATGTCATTTTCGGCCAAATCCGTCGAAGGGTTGACTGTCTGTCAGTCTGTATAATCACATACTTGTTAACACGATAAGTCCTAAATCCTATGCCTTAGAAAAATAAAAATTGGTATGAGGTCTACCGACATTAATTGTACATCCGTGACCAATTTTCGTTTCAATCAGTTGAAAAAAGGCGTTCAAATTGTTCATTCAATTTTCTTTCTCTTGCGCAAGGCCATATTGCGTATCAGCCAGTACCCGCCTTTAGCCTTGGCGCAGGTCAAGGAAAACTCGTGGGTATGCCGTTTTGCTTATTTTTGCTCCACCTGTGTTAGGGACACTTGGTGCATTTTACTGTCGTTTGCATTATTTTTTCTCCACATGTGTTAGGGAATATAAGAGAAAGTTTAGGGGAGATCACTCCAGCTGGTTTTATTCTGATTCAGAAATTTTTTTCCAGACTCAGGGAGGTCTAAAACTCTGGAATTCAATAAAATCTCTAGGTAGAATTTTTTTTCACGACTACAGTACTTTCTCTATGAACCACAAATCCTATTTTCCCAACGACTTGAAAAGGAGGGGATAGAACTTTGCTATTTCTCGCAGAATCCAAGTCTTAAGAAGAGATCTTGGATTCCGCTTACCATATTCTAAAGGTCAGAATAGATTGGTACATGAATAAACGTGCAATCAGGAGAAACTATATTGTATAACAAAGTGGCATGTTCTTAGTCTTCGTTCAGAACATTAGATTTAAATGATGTTTTTCCTGAATAGAAACTATAATCAATTATCTGATCAAGCAATTCCCCAATCTATCAAAGGCTTCATCATCTGTCTTCCGCAGAGCAATTCATCTTCTTTGAAGAAATGTTTGCCCCATTATTGATCTCTAGTGTTGTAGAAAAGAACCATTAGTGAACGATTTCCTCAAGCCTCCGCAACTCAGTTTCCGGTAAGAACGTAACATTCAAAAGTTTAATTTTGAATATCCCATTCCTTCTACAATTACAAAGTTAATGACGATTTTAGAATTTTTTCATAAACTGAAAATATTTTAAATACTTCATTGAGAAATGATGAGCTCTCGTTATCATGGGCTAACTTGATGTTGTTTCGGGTGCATTCGGGGACGTCTACAATTATGCGCTAATATCAAATAGAGATTTGCAACATTTTCAAGCTAGAAACTTAGTGGAGTGACTACCAGGTAGATTACAGTGTTGTTCAAAATTATTAGAACGGACTTTTAAAATGTTATCTTTCGTTCATAAAATTTTTAAAACTGATAATTTGCTATTTTTTATTTTCTAGTACTTTATTTCATCCTCCATAAACACATATAAGTTTTAATTATTTCGTGAAATATCACTACTTCTTAGTAATAATTATTGGTTTAAACAGTATATTAAAGCTGTTAAAAATTATTCGCGCAACTGATGATGAAGGTTATTTAAGTGAGTACGAATTGGAGTTGTTTTTATTTTTTTAAATTTTAATAATTTTAACAGATTAATTTATTTGATAATTTATTTTTTGTCTATGAGGCAGTCATTCAACAGTAATTCTCAAGAACTTAAAATTTTCTTGTGATCTTGGCCATCGCAACAATGAAGATCGAAAGGATGGGGTATCATATGAAAACCTAGCAAAAAGAGTATAAATTGTCGATGTTGGGTATCTGCTATCTGTGCAAGAAGTATGAGATGACAGAATCCATCGAAAACAAGAGAGGGCGAGACAGAAAACCGAAAACAAATACAAGAGAAGACTCTATGAATGTAAGATTTGCACAGAAAAGTAAGGATATATCGTCATGAGAGATTGTGAAAGACTTGAAATTGAATGTGTCAGCTGTAACAGTTTGCCTTATAATCAAAAACTCAGAGTTGATAAGCTGTATCCAAAGAAAAAGACCATACAATTTCAATACATCTCAAAACAAAACATGGCAATGCGCTTGGCCTTTGCAAAAGAGTATATTTCGAATGTTTCACAATTATGGGACAGTATTTTATGGTCATACAAAAGCGAATGCAGGTAATAAAACATTGAGATGTAAATGTGATGGTATGAGGTCGTTTCCCTCTAAAGGTGTTGGTAAAATTATAATGATCGACGGTAAAATGACTGTAAGGATGTACGTCGATATTTTGTCCCAAATTCTGCAGAAATCCATCAGAAATTTGAACGTGTGTCAACGGCATATCTTTCAACGAGATAATGACCTGAAACACGAGTCAAAGATTTCCCAAGATTATTTCTCAAAAAACAAGATTAAGATACTGGAGTGACCACCACAAAGATCAGACCTTAATCCCATCTAAAATTTATGGTCAGTTTTGAATCAGAAATTTCCTTTTGAAGAGAGAATAAATAAAAATCAATTTTTTGAGACGATCAAAAATGAATGGCGCAGTATCAACCAGGAGACAACGCATAAACTGGTTGATAGCATAAACCAAAGACTGAAAGCAGTGATTGAGGCCAAAGAAGGCCCATATAAACATTAAACAACGATATTTTTTTAATTGTTATATTATTTTTTCGTTGTAAGTGTTTGATAATTCAAATAATTTTGAACACATAATTTAGAGTTCTATGAAAATGTTCTAATTCTGACTTAATTTGCGATAAAGTTCGAGTTATTTGAAGTTTTTTCTAATGAATACGATTGAATTAAAAATAAATAATAATATTTGAGATATAAGTAAATAAATGTATTTTTTTAATAAAAAGTGTAAAATTTTCTGCAGTATTCTAATCATTTTGAACAGCACTGTATTTAGTAATAACTAGAGGCCCACTTTTATTTCTAACTAATTTAATTCGACACTTTAATTTATAGTAATAACTAGCAGTACGCGCACGGAGTTGTCCGTGGAATCAGAACTTCAACAAATTGGGGGAAAAAAACGCTCACAATGACATGAAAAAGTTCTGAAAACAAAACAAAAGATACACATTATTGATTTTCCCGCTTTTTTTTCTTCGCGATAATTACATTTCAACTATAGAAAAGCAATACAGCGTACGCTAATCCGAAATAATATTAAAAAATTGCAACGTGAAAATGATTATTATACAGCAAGCAAAATATAAAATCGAATCCGAAAATAATAATCAAAGTCATTCCATTGAAGGTTATGACGTCACCTGCGCTCTGCCCCGTCAGCCAATGAAATTGCCAGCAACGTTCCGGAGAAGTGTCGCGGGAGGAAGCTCCCTAGAGGAAAAATATCTTTCAACTGACCAGGAAAAAATTAATTTTAAAAAGCTGGAAAAGATATTTTAACCGTTCTTGTTTTAAATCCGACAGAACCGTTGCAGTTATAAGCTGGAAAAAAATTTGAAATAATAGTGTTATTAGAACATTGGATGCAGCAAATTTAAAAACAAAAATAAAATTTCGATGGCAAAACTGACAATTTTTTAAAAATTTCTCAAAATTCAGTAAATTACGTTAGAAATTTAAAACTAACTCCATTAGAACGGAAAACTTGTGCTCTTTTCGATGGTGGGTCTATTTTTTGTACAATTATTCAAAACCATTCTATTGAGAAATTAGTGCGAAAAATCATCCAGAACAACACAAAACATTAAATAAAAAATTTTCAAGGTTAAATTTTAAAATTCCGGCTTCGAGGTGCATTGAGTCACCATTAAGACTACCTGTGTGCCAAATTTCAAGGCTGTAAATGTGATAGATTTATCGCACGCACACACAAACATTGCCTTTCATAAGGATAGATACACAATTCACAATAATATAAAGAACATAATAATATACAGTTTACATAATTTTTTATATTAATAACTAGCCGCTTTTGACGTCATCTGGGTGGGTTTGAGGCTGGCACGCACTTTGCTCAGCACTTCCCCTGACACCTCACTGCTCCACGGCTCTCAGCCACTATTTTTTTTTCCATCTCAAATACTGTATGAAGATCAGTAGAACAGACTATGAAGCCATAGCAGATTTCCTTTTTCTGTAGACAACAGCTTCCTTTAAAATTATAAAATCTTTGAATGAACCCCATCGAGTTTTAATGTTTTGTACAACTTTTTCACGAATTTCTGCATGAAAATTTTCAGATCCATAAATACAGAATGATATCGCCCTAAATAAGCAGTTACCATCACCTATACAATAGGTATTTTACAATACTTTTGACTCGGCGTTCTGTTGGAACTGTAAAGATTATTGATGGAAAAAAAATTTATTTCAAATAAAAATGTTTATTCCGAAAGCAACTTCATCCTCTCATTTAACAACGCTGCATTCCATAAAAGTGTTTTAACAATAACTAATTTTCTTGTTGCCAGTCAGTCTAAAAGAATTAATTAGAAAAGAAACAAAATCGTTTGCTCTATTCATGTTAAATTAAATTTTAACTAAAACAAAGATAATAATATCTATAAAAATGTCTCAACAAAATCGCCTGTAATTAAATTTAGTTAAAAAAAAGAGATAATATGATTATTGTTTATAATTTGGAGATGCTACAGAACTGCATACAAATGAAAAATACTACTTTAAACTTACAAAATTAAAGCGGAGCAATCTGATTGGTTAGTTATTTTAAGAAAGTAATATTAATATTTAATAAATTGGCGAACTCGGTCCAGTTTTTGAGGCTCAGGAACTCTGTATTATTTTGCAATATATCTCGAAAATAGAGGTTGCTGGGGGGCAGATAACCATTGATGACATACCTCGACGTCATAAGCTTTCATATGAAATAAAAATTGTTTAAATCTGTCTAGTGGTTGCTGGGTGATTCTGTCAAAGTTTTTCCCCTTACAGAATGTACAGTGGAGAAGTGGGGTTTTTTTTTTTCGGTTTAGTTTAAAAATGGATGGGGGGGGGGGGGGGGGCAGGCGACCATTGATGACATATCTAAACGCCATAAGCTTCCATATGAAATAAGGATTATTGAAATCGGTCTGGTGGTTTTGGCTGGCGAACTGTCTGAACATTTTTCCCCATAGGGGAAAATGTACAGTGGGGAAGTGTTTTTAGGTAGATTCCTTATAGGAAGTCTACCTATTGCAATGGTTCTCATGACACGATTTCCGAAAAATTTCTGTAGAACTTCACCGATCATGACCTCTAGAACCCAAAACCACCCTTCGTTCAAAAATCCGTACTAACTATCCATACTAACCGTAGAATAATTAGAAAAATCTCAAAACTTTCTGTGAACAATGTTAGCTAATAAAGCTAAAAGAACCCCGAGTGTTAAGATAGACAAAAAAAGCCAAATATGAATGACCAAGAATTAAAAATGTACATACCATAAAATGGGAAGATGCAAGCAGCGGGAGAAGACCAAAAAGTGAACGTGAATTTTACGACACGTGCGTGTGTGCGTGATTGGACAATATCCGTCAAAGAAATTGTATTTTTTGCCTGTCCGCGAGCGTCTTCATGTCATTTAATGGTCATCATACCAATATTGTGGAAAACGACATTGATCATTTCGCTCGAAATTAAACCAGAAGAGCCGATTTTATTTTAGGTAATTTTATTAATATTTATGAATAAAAAACTTTATCTCCATATATGTATTTATTTTAACTTAGAGCTTTCATTGATTTTTTTTCATGTTCAGTCGAGTCTAAAAACCTTATAAATGAGAGTAATAGACGCAGCAAAAATAACTGTGAAAATCATTTTAAAAAATCTCAATTATTATTAGTTAAAAATTAGTAATTTCTAAATTAAAATTTCTTTATTAAAAATAATAAGTCAAAAATCTAATAATATTTTTTATTAACTAAGTATTAAACTATTGAATTAGCAGAAATGATTATTACGCAGTGTAGAACTTTACGTTGCAGCACTCCCTCGATGATTTAGAACGAACCGGCACTGCCTATGCATGTAACCCCTTGTTGGAAAGCTCTCGTCACTTGCAGTCTCTTCCACCCTCTTCATTCTTGCAGCTCTAATCCAAATGAAAATAGAGGAATAAATGTTCTTTCCATATATCTCAAGACAAAAGGAATCTACCT
The DNA here is from genome assembly GCA_013235015.1 of Araneus ventricosus. NCBI lineage: Eukaryota > Metazoa > Arthropoda > Arachnida > Araneae > Araneidae > Araneus > Araneus ventricosus. The sequence continues at coordinate 36,881 of BGPR01003151.1, read as the reverse complement.
TTGCCTCCCGGCTTGCCGATGGGAATTTTTTTCGATTTCGTTAGAATAATAAAAACAATTTTATTATTTTTCTATGTATACCTGCCCTACCCTTAACCCTCTAAGCGTTTTGCATGTATTTTTCCGTTTTTCGTATTAAATTCAAAAGCTGATAATTCATGTTTATTCATGTTAAGTTCTTAAACTACCATGGATAAAATATTCTTAAGATTTCAGAGACCTGATTAAACGCAATAAAGATCCAATTATTCTCTTTAAAAGCAAATTTTAAGGCTTCACAGCAAGTAGATCAAAATAGCTAACCTCTCGGAGTGTTTAAGTTTATATAAGAACTTTTGACTCATTCTGTGTAAAAACATACGCAGATACTGTTCAGCAACGGATTACGAGACTACCACTTTTGGACGATTTTACACGGAAAGGGGAGTCAGGCAATTAGTCATATGAGCGCATTTCCGGAGTTCTTTGATAGATCACGTTCACATTAAAATGTAAACATCACTCTTCCATTCTTCACTTTCCCCCTATTTTGATGAAAATAACTCCACCCGGCGCATGCGCAATAGCGCGGAGGGTTTCCGAATCCGTTGCTAAACAATAGGTTTGTTTCATAAAGTACATCACAATGCTGATTGTGACAAGCACAATGATTGTCTCCTTCCTTGGCATCTGTTCAATGCTATCACGTTTCATATTACGAAAGAAATCTTTCTTGCACTAATTCAACTGTCAAAACTGATCAAAAGTAAATGTCGCCAGTTCTTGATCTTAGTATAGTTTATTAATTTTCGTAAATGCATATAACTCTTATGCCGAAAAGTGAGTCTAATTATAGAAATAATTTCACAGGGATATTCGAATGCTCCCAAAATAGAGCGGCAAATATTTGTAAAATTCCTGCACCTCATTATCACTATATTTTACCCCGAAGTTGGGGGAAATAGAATGTTATTTGAAGCATCCTATTTTTTATAGAAATCTCAAATTCTTAGCCCCCCCACAAAAAATCATAGAAATTCTCTAATACAACACAAAGGGTAGGGGGAAAAAAGAAATCGTATCTCGTAATCTAAATTCCCTGCTGCTAGATTAATCAGATCCCCATCGGAGCGCGTGATACAAAAGATGATGTACGGGATGCGGTTGCCATGCCAACCGAAATCTTTATCGTCATGGTTACCCCATAACACAACAGGGGTTCCTATTCCAAAATTATCTATCCCTTTTATGAGAAAAATTGCTGGCTTAGTTAGTGGTTTGTAATTCAAAGACAGTGTAATTTCTATTATGTCTCTCACTTCCTTGATGAACAGGAATTTTTTTCCCTAAAGAATAAACTGTAGTTAACCTCAGAAAATTTGATACATTATTATTATTTGAAGTTTGGGATCTTATCATGAATAAAAAGTTATTGATGAATCTAATATAGAGTAATGAAAATAAATACTAAAAAATAATACTGTATATACTGTGAATATTCTAATTAAGTTGGAAATTTAATAACATTCATGATATATTTTAACTTTCAATGGATATTCAAGAATTTTCTTTTGAAAATTCATTGCGGCTTAATTTTCTTATAAAAATGTTTACAGCATGTCATGACTTTTCACCTTTGTTCCGACATCCGTATTTTAGATAACGAAAAAAAATATTTTTTCCATTTTTTGGTGTTTCAATGAAAGATTGCTTTTAAAACCTTTTTATTTTTATTATTTTTTTATTATTATCTTCTTTTTAGTCTTTAATTAATTTTATAATTCATTATTATAATTATTATGGAATCTTGTAATCAATTTTTCTCAAACTCATTACTAGTTGTCAACTCTCATATGGAATCAAAGTTAAATTCAAATTAAGTGATAATTAAATTCTGAAAATAAATACGGTGTTGCCATCTGGAATATAAAAATCAACAGAATTTCGGAACGCTTGCACATCAGGAAGTGAGTGAAGAATCGATTACAAAATCCAACCTTCACAAAAATGAAACAAAAGCTAAATCAGCAATTCTCAACCTGTGGGTCGAACCCCTAGGGGTCGTTATAACACTAAGTGGGGGCGCGCGCATATCGAACAGAAAATATTATTTAAAAAATTGATTCTTTCACTGAAAGGAAAGTAAAGCAAAATGCATTCTGATATAATGAATATATATTTACACTGATATAAAACACTTATAAATATTATTGTATCAGTACTTCACAATGTACACTGGCATACAAAAGTTAAGGAACATTTCGTAAAATGCGAGAAAATTGCAGTTAATACGAAAACTATGTTTCGAAATCAGTTCTGGAGAATCGTGTGACATTCAATAGAGTATCATATACATATTAATTATTACATATTATTTAATCTTAACAATACTGTAATAAAAACAAGTTTAATAATTATTAGTGACTCCTCTCGACGGACTTCTCACGAAGCCGCGAGAATGTCCGATATAGGGGACGTAAGACAGAGCAATAGAGACTAAAATATAATAAGAGAGAGCAATTCTGGTTTTGTGAATGCAGCGGATCAGTGTTGCCAAATATTAATAAATTTACTTATTCTTGGTAATCTTTAAGGTTTATAATTAAGGCCGTAGTCTAGCTTTAGCGTCAAAATACCAAAAATATATTATTATCGTATACATTGTTATTGTATGAGAGAGGGGGCAAGATGAAAATCATGATTGAAAATTGGGTCGAAAATACTGAAAGGTTGAGAAACACTGAGCTAAATAAAGGCTTGTATCATAAGACGCATGCTCAATTTTGAACAAACACATGCCATGCCCAAACACACGCTATGTCGGGATTTTGGAGAGTCGGGATTTCAACTTGTTAGGATATCGCCAGTAGTAATTCTAGCTTCTAGGAATTATCTCCGAATATTCTTATGATTTATCATTTCAAATTAAATTAAATTAAAAGTAAAATAAAAATACTTTAGTTTGACTTTCTAATTTGCCTTGATTTTTTTCTAATAGCCTGTTTTCTAATTTATCCTGAGCATAATTTATCAAAGCACATCGGATAAACGATCTACTCAAGCTCGGTTCCTTTTATTTTCACACACGACATGTTAGTTCAGAATCCATTTATGTTTCTTCGCTTTTATTTCATTCAAATGGGCATATTTAGTAACACGTTGTTAGCGATATCACGAGGGCCGCATCTCTAGACTATGTCGGGATTTTGGAGAGACGTGATTTCGATCTTGCCGGGATTTTGGTTTGCCAGGATCTCGTCAGCAGGGATTCTCGCTTGTCGGGATCATTTCCGAATACCCATATGAATAACTTTAAATTAAACACCAGAAATCTATGCACATTTTTTCGTCACTTTTCTTGCATTTTTGTGTCAGATGAAAGTTTACTTATTTTCAGTAAAATATAATATATTGTAGGAATTTTAACGCACTTCTTAAAAACTTTATCGATTACATTGTGAGCGATACCCCGAAAGACGGTTCCTGTAAGCTATGTCGGGATTTTGGAAAGTCGGGATTTTGGAAAGTCGGGATTTTGGAATGTCAGGATTTCGTCAGTATGGATTCTGGCTTGTTGGGATTTCAACTGTCAGGATTATCTCCGAATACCTAGGGTACGTCCGGATTTCGTCCGGACTAGCGTCCGGATTTTCAAAATGTCTGGATTTACGCCAGTAAATGCGATGAGAGAAAAATTTGGTTGTATTTGAGCTGACGTCATTCTGCCAATGAAACAAAATTCATTCTTTATACTGTTTATATCGATTGTGGATGAGGAACTTTTAAAACTGAAAATTAAAAGTTCTGGCATTTTGTTTTAATTCTGTTTTTCATCTCTATAATTTTGAATTACCAACAATTAATAAAAATCGTAAATTCTCTGCAATCTGAAGTCTTAATTTTTTTTTTTTTTTTGCTTCCTCAATCTCTGTGCTTGTATTATGAAAGAGGGGCATAGGCAGCTTTTAGAATTTCATACCATATTTTGACACCCTTCCAATATCCTTCAACCCACTCCCCGGTGTGTCCAGATTTCAAATAAAAAAATCATGGTAACCCTACGAATACCCATATGATTATCTTTGAACTGAACGCCTGAAATCCATGCACACTTTTTTCTTCACTTTTCCTGCAATTTTATATTAGAATAAAGCACACGTATTTTTAGAAAAATAATCAAATATAATATATTTTAAGGCTGTTAATTTAAACTAAATTATGCGGTGTTCAAAAATTCACGATTACAAGCCTTATCTACCGAAACTGAATGCTTTCAAAAATGAACGAGGCAGAAACTGATGATTTGGCACTTGGGAAATATTTGATGATGCATACCTTTTTCCCCATAAAAGTGCGGTAAATTCCAAAAAATCAATAAAAATGTTTCCCAAGCCTAGGTGCATCATTTTGTAAGGGAAAAATAAATCGATTTTTCTTGAGCAATCGCCCCGTTCCCATACTAGAAGAGTAACTTCGCACCATATTGAATTTTTATTTACTCTATCGATCGGTGATATTTACCTAAAACCTTCATGATGACTCTTTACTCTTTTTTTTTCCTCATTCCTCAGGATGAAATTGTTTGCTCTTTTTGGAAGTGTACACTATTTGAGTTCTTTTTTTGTACTGGAGAAGAATTTTATTTACGCAAAATTTCAGCTTAGGTGGAACTACGTTCTAACTATTCAAAAGAACATCGGCCGTCAGATTTTAGCATTCATGATCCAATTTTCTTTTTAGTTTTAATCGTCCCCCCCTTCAATGGAATTGTAAATCATTAAAATGAAACACCTTTCAATTAAAACAAAAATAATTTGCAATTAAAATAAAAGCACTTTTCGTGTTACTTATACAGTATTCCCTGCCACTCAAGTTCCCATATTAAACGTTTCCCCATCGTTTATAACACTTTTTTTTATCCTCTCAAGATTTCTAGAGCATTTTTACCTATATAAACAGTTTCCCACAATTTGCGTTTTCTCCGAGTTAACCACTATTCTTTTGGTCCCTTGAAAAGTGTAAAAGAGCGGCAATGTTGTGCAGTAAAACCTCGATTATTCGTGCCTCTTTCCACCGAAGTCTCTGTTAACAGAGTTGGTGCCAGGAAATCGAAATTTTTTTCATTTTTTATTTTATTATTTTTTTAATAAAGTGGACGAATTTTTTTCTGAATTGGATGCCAAAGTTGGCACTGGAGCCGATTTTTAGGATGAAAAGGCATGTAAAATATTGTTATCGACAAGTGTTTTTCTTATCTCAACTAAGTAACTAATCTCAACTATCTAACTCAAGAAGTTAGTTAAAGAAGAAAAAAAGGCAATTCCATTCTTAAGCACTTCAAAAGTATTGAAAGTAATTTTCATGAAAAAATGGCACTGTGTAGTTTCGCGTTTTATGCGGGAGAAAATATTCTTTTGAGAATACTCGTTGGGAAAATGCAAAAAATAGGAACATTCGCGAATCCTCTTATTAAAACTGTTTCAAAATAATGCATGTAAGAAGTCTGATAACTAATAAAAGAGTCTGTTAAAATGTTAACAAGCGGTGGTAGTTGTAGACTTATTTTTTTAATTTCAGATAAAAAATTTAGTAAAACCTTGTCGATGGAAAAGCAGTCATGATTTAACGTTTAGTCTCTATTAACCGACTTTTCGATTATCCGATCTGCTCTGGTAATCGAGATTCTATTGTAGATACAAATGCGAGATAAAGAGTGGAAAGAAAAAACCTGTTATTTTCCTGGACTTTTATTATTATAGTTTATGGAATAATTAATAATATTTATGGAATTGCAGTTTTACAGTTTAAAAGGGTAGACGTAAGAAAATTTCGAAGTGAAACTAGAGATAGTGTTCTCGACTTTCTCGTATACTTAAACCATGCGGCACGTTTTGTGCTTAGTTTCTTGTATGGTGAAGAGAATCGAGTAAATATTCGGCATCGCTTTCCGATGTCCGATTGAGTCCAAACTTTGACATAGATCTGCAATTTTGGCGTGAAGATCGCATGCTAAATTCCATTCATCTAGTTCGTTGCATTTATGAATTATCGAGTCCACATGCACATGAACAGACGTAAAAATAACAGAGAGTAAACTCGTTGACGAATTTCTTTCAAAATTTGATAGAGATCCATTCTTGCAATAATAAAACAATAGAAAAAAATTGTTTCTATCCAACTCGTTGCGTTTTTCACATGTTCACATGCACACCAGATGAGCATACAAATTTCCCTTACGTGGATTTTGTAAATTTTTATAGAAATCAGCAATTTTGATGTAACCGATTACTTGTTTTTTTATTATAGACCTAAATTTGGTATTTAAATTTATACCTTGTAAAACATCGTTATTTTGAAACTGCTGGATAATTGGGTACGCGTTACGAGAGATATTACTGTAATAATGAAGTCAAACTTTGTCCACTCATGACGCCATTTTTGAGTAAAAACTGTTTCACAACCCACAATTCGGAAACATTTAACGGTAAACAGAAAATCGTGAGCAACCATTATCTCTACAATTTATTTGTTCCAAGCAGAAACGCAAAACATGAATTAATTTTTAAAGTGAAAACCTGAAAAGTCTGATATTTAAAAGATTCAAATTTTAACAAGAATTAAAAAACATGATTTAAAACCAGGGGAAATATTTTCTCGATGACTTTTTCGTGTACTTCCACAATACGTACTCTGTATTTACCTTCATCGTATAGTAAAGAGCTGTGGTGTAGTCGCAAAATAAGCAGTGCCGGAACGCTCTAACCTGGGTGACAAAAATCGCGCTGTTTTAGGGATGTTTTCACAATTTTCTTATTTATTTCTCTTGGAAAAAAAGCAATGCCGGAACGCTCTCATCTGGCTGACAAAAATCGCGCTGTTTTAAGAACGTTTTCACAATTTTCTTATTTATTTCTCGTGGGGGAAAAAGCAGTGCCGGAACGATCTAACCTGGATGACAAAAATCGCGCTGTTTTAAGGATGTTTTCACAATTTTCTTATTTATTTCTCATGGAAAGAAAAGCAGTGCCGGAACGCCTTTCTGGTGCGTTCCGGTGCCACTACACCCCTGGTAAAGAGAAACTTCTATTCATTTTGAACCCTTCCTTGTTGATTAATTTGGTTCAAAATTTTATAAAGTTTAAAAAATTTGTTGTCGTGGTTATTTACAAAATTTCAGTTTTCTAGATTTGTTGCGTTTTGAATTATAGCATTCATATACACATGACCGAGAGACAGACAATGAACCAGCAGTCTGAATGCATCTAAACTTTGGTACAGATCTACAGTCCTGGGGATAAAACCGTATACCATACCTCATCTATCTAGCGTGTTGCATTTTCGGATAATCGTATTCAGCTGAACACGACGGATAGACAGAGATAATTCTTTTTTATGGATTTCAATCAAAATGTGAAACACATATACAATTTGGGTGCAAAAGCTACATATCAAATTTCATTGGTCTAGCTTGATCTGTTTTGGAGTTATCCTGTTCACAGACCAGGATACAAATATAATTCAGAACAAAAATTTCTTTCCCAGATTTAAGGAGGTCTCAATGGAAGTTTCAACGAAATCTAGAGGTCAAATATTTTGACAATTACAATATTTTCTCTTTGTGTGCTTCGTTTACGAGAAATTTGAAGCGTTATTATTGTAAAAGCGATTATCACAATCGATAGAAAAATGCATTGTTATTTTTATGTACATTTTCTTCGTATTTTATGCAGAAAATAATGGAATTATACCTCCATAATGCTCTAATCTTCATACCAAGATTAATTAATATGATTTATTTCCCTTCTATGTCCAAGCAAATCAAGGCATTCATAACTCAAAATCTTCACTTATGTTAATACAATTCTTATTTTATCTTTAGGAAAATTAATGAATAATATATAAATGTTATATATGAAGCACAAACGAAGGAATTAATTTCATATTTTTTGTACCTGTAGAAAATTGTTGAAATACAGTATTTAAAATAATAAATGTAAATCATTGTTTTGTTTTAAGAAAAATCATAGATAATTTAGTAAAAAGGTGATTTAAATAATTTAATCCATCTTAAAGTATTTTAACCTCGCGTCTTTCTATCTTAGCATAACTTTATTTTCCTTAAAATATTTTCTATAATGTCTTTATGTTTGAACAGCATATTAAACAAATTCAAAGTCACTGTATTGAAAAAGGTGACTTAAATATTTTAATCCATCTTAAAATATTTTATCCTCGGTCTTTCTGTCTTAACATATCTTTATTTACCTCTACAATGTCTTTATGTTTGACCTGCATGTTATGCAAATTCAAATTCTCTGTATTCATGTATAATATTTGCCATTTTACAAACGTGATGCATTTATTTATTTTTCGCAAATCACAGCATATTCAAAATTTCTTTTAATTGCAATTGGTTGAATCTTTTTCTTAAGATTTGTGGCGCCGTCTAATAATAAATCCTCCACAACATCATCTTTTGATGTCAAAACAACACATAAATGTTTCAAAAGAGAGTCAATAAAAATATTCTGTGGCTATTTACTGAATAATGCGCTTCTATCTGTTGCGTTTAGTTCCTTTATTCGTAGCCGTGTCCAGTAGCCTAGAAGGGTGGGCGTAGGTTACCATAACGACAACAGTGAACAGATGTTATTGGGCAAGCAGCTATTTCAAGGTCCAAAACCCTTTTCAGCAGACGATACCGAAAAATTCTTCAGTTTCTCCTCTAGACTTCCAAGTTCTGACATCTCTCTCGAAACTCTTTGCTTCCAGTCTTCGGCGCAGGCGCAGTAGGTGCGAATACTTATCTGCGAAGAAGGCAAGTTCGTTATTCTTGATTGGCCAGAAAAATTTCGTTTGATGGAATTCTTATTCGTTCGCGATGAAATAATTATTCCTTCATGACGTTCGTACGACGAAACTGACGATCTGAGACAGGAATAACATTTTTACAAAATTCATTTTATTTAGAATGACGGTAAAGTATGGTGTTCTGCCCGTAAAAGGTGTTATTATTTTGTGTTGATTCATATAAATATATGTGAATACGCACAGTTTTCATAAATTCTGTCATCAACATTACTTTTATTGTGCTGCATTACCAAAGTATACCGATGCACAACATCTGAAATTAAGAAAATTCATTAATCGATGAATGTTCTGAAATCTTGAAGTTTCCTCGGAATTTATAATATTATTTTTTTGTATTCCATTAGCCATTTATATTGGTGGCTGCGAATTGGATGCGAAAAAAAAGCATTTAAAAAGTAGTACCTTAATTATTCACACGCGTTTCCATTACTTATACAGTAGGAAGCAGATACTTAATTTACGGAGAAGCAACCAGTGCTGCAAGCCATTATTTCAAATTTTTTTCTGGGGATTTTGAGCAGAATAAAGGAAACTATTCGGAAACTATAATGGATTCCATTAATGCTCTTAAAAAGGGCATGGAAGGCAGGAAATTGGAAAAAACTGCCTCGCAGCCCGATTTTCATTCAAGTCGTCTCTGCGGGATTGCTACTTTAGAAAGGTAAGTACCATCTGCGATTAATTGTTTTTCGATTTCCTTTGATAGCTTTTTAATTAGGGAATTTTTCGGTGATAATCCGACGAACATTTTCTGTTTAACGATCAACTTATTGAGTAGAGAAGTGAGAAAATAATTAATATTTTTTTAATCAGTTAATTTCAAACATTTGTTATAGATATTCTAAATTTAGTTTTTTTAAAAAAATATGTCTTGTGGTTTTTTTATATAACATTTTGAAATTGGTTACCATAGTTCTTAAAGCTAATTTCATAAACTTTTCATTCTACTGAAGTAGGTAAATAGCATTACATTAATGTTCAAATGGTAAAATTGCGTCACTAAAAAAATTATTTTTATTAGGGATTTTTTCAGTGATAATCCGACGAACATTTTCTGTTTAACGATCAACATATTCAGTAGTGAAATGAAAAAAAAATAATTAATATTTTTCGATAAGTTAATTTCAGGCATTTGTAATGTATATTCGAAATTTACTTTCAAACATTATGTTTTGTTTGTTTTTTGGGCTAACATTTTGAAATTTGTAATCATAATTCTTAAAGTTAGTTTCATAAACTTTTCCTTTCTACTAAAGTAGTTTAAGCGCATTATATTAATGTTGAAATCGGAAAATTGCGTCACTCAAAAAAATGACTTTTTTCATTAGGGAGTTTTTGTGGTGATAACACGGCGAGCATTTCCTACTTAACAATCAACTTATTCAATAGCGAAATGAGAAAATTGTATTTTTCAATAAGTTGATTCCACACATTTGTAAAAGATATTCTAAATTTAGTTTTTTAAAAAGTATGTATTGTTTGTTAACATTGTGAAATTGGTAACCATAATTCTTAAAATTAGTTTCATAAACTTTTCCATTATATTAAAGTAAATCGCAATACAGTAATGTTCGAATCGGAAAATTGCGTCACTCTAAAAAGAAGAATGCATTAGTGTGGCTAGAGAATGAAAACAAAAACACTGACTTTCAGTAGAACTTTACGAAAACAAAATTATCGAATGCTATAAATGTCTGTTGCATCAGCTGCAGGAATACAAAGAAAACACGATGTATTGCTTTTATTTCAAAATAAACACACTCTGTTTCCGTCCATTTTAAAATTAGCTTTTTGTTCGTTTATTTCTCTTGGTGAAATCAAGATCAATGGTGTTTCAAAGCAAGCATTCTTAAGTGAATACTTTAGTCAAAATCTTCCTTGTTACAGATCAAAGTTTTTATTATTGAAATCACTGCTGCTTAAATCAACCGTATTGTTGTTTCTTAGTTCTATCTTCGTAGAAATAATGTTACAAAATTATTAAAATATTAATTAAATGCATGTTTTTAACATAGTGGTTTTAAATTTGCATTCTGTATAGCCATGATTCTCGAAAATATTTGCATAAACTTTAGAAAAAAATGTTGGATGGTGTAAATTACTACTCTGGAAGACGCGGACAGAAAGCATTGATTTTCGCATACAACCGTGGGCAAAAGGTAGAGATACTTGCAATTTGCATAATACTTTGATACTTCGAAACTTCTCGAATAATATTTGTTATAGAATTATATGTTACCCATTTTATAGTTATTCACTAGAAACAGATATAAAGTTTTGTATTAAGTTCCTTAAAAAATCCCACGCGCTAGTGCCTGTTTAGCTATAAGCTTCTCACACCGAATGGTCTCTACCGCAAAGGTTTCCAACCTGTGGTATGCGTACTCTTGTGGGGTACGCGGCTGCCCAATTAGGAACATGCGAAAGTAATGTTAGTAATGAGGAAAACACAAAATATAAGGTTAACAAGGGATTAAAATAACAAGGGATTAAGCTGAACAAAATTATAGTATTTTGTTTCCGCATATTCTTGTGAAAAGTGAAAGTTAAAGAAGAATACAGAGAACTCAGTGTTAAAGCAATAAAATACTTAATACCTTTCACGAACGCAGAGCTAGTGGAAAGATCATACTCATCTTATGCGTCTATACTTATAAAAGGCAATGTTTGTGTGTGTGCGCGCGATGTCCAGACGAATCTATCGCACTTACAGCCATGAAATTTGGCACACAGGTAGTCGTAATGGTGACTCAATGCACCTCGAAGCCGGAATTTTAAAATTTAATCTACAAAATTTTTTATTTAGTGTTTTGTGTTGTTTTGGGCCATTTTTGTCTCGTTTACGGCTGTAGTATCTTTTCTAATGGTCGTTAAAAAACAATCAATGCACCATTTTCGTTCTAATGAAGTTTGTTTTGAGCTTCAAACGTAATTTAGTGAATTTTGAGATTTTTTAAAAAAATAGTCAGTTTTGCCATCCAAATTTAATTTTTGTTTTTAAATTTGCTGCATCCGACGTTCTAATTACACTATTATTTTCAATTTTTTTCAGCTTATAACCGGAACAGTTCTGTCGGATTTAAAACAAGAACGGTTAAAATAGATTTTTTCTTTTTTTAAATTAATTTTTTACTGGTCAGTTGAAAGATATTTTTCTTTAGTGAGCATACTCCCGCGGAAGTTTCTTCGGAGCCTTCCCGACATGCATTGTTGCAAATTTCCTTGGCTCATGGTGCAGAGCGTAGGATACTTACGCGTACTGATAGTATATTAATAAAAAATATCACAGTAATCTTGACACAGTTTAGACATAAGATTAAATTTATGCTCATCTGGACCTTATTTTGTAAATCTCAACTCTATGAAACAAGCTCAAGGAGCGCAGAGAAACTGTCTTCCATATGCGCAGTTGATATCATGATAAGTAATTGTTAGATTTTATTACAAGTTAATGCGAAGATATTTCAGTGCTGTTTTTATTCGTTAGGACGTGGAACTAATACTATTATAAAAATGGAATAAAATCGGAAACCAAGAATAAACCTGTGAATATTATTAATTTAGTTGATTGACTCTTGAGTTAACTTAAATCCTTAACCTTATGATTAAAAACTGGTGCAGGGGTGGTTGTGGCGGGAAGGGTATGATTATTGTGGTCATACGCCCCATTTTGAACGGGACCGTCCAGTTTTTAGGTAATCGGTAACCTGTCCCGTTGTCCCCAAGCACAGCTTCGGGACGCCGAAATGCCCCCTTTTCAGAAAGAGAGCAACAAACGGTAACAATTTCAAAAAAATGCTAGAAAAATAAAAAAAATCGACTATAGTGCCTAGGAGCGCAGTGATGACGTGGTATATGCTATATTCTATACGTCTCACACGTATGCAAGTTGGGCAGAAGCCTGCAAGCACGCACTTCTAAGTGCACTACGCCGCAAAAAGTGGCAGAATGAAACACTGGGAATGTATCGACCAAAAATAGTTGGATGCAATTGTTCAAACGCTTTCATACGAATAATTTGAATAAGTTATCTAATGAATAAGTTGTGTGGATGAACGAAAAAAACACGATTGTATGTCGCAAATATTAAAGCAATCTTAATTACCTAAGTAAATTTTAAGAAATCCTGTCAAGAACTTTATTCCTATTTGGGATCGACAGCAAATATGCTGAAGCAAAAATTTGTTCTTCAGAATAATACATAATCACATATATTATTTATTTTTAGGTATTCATTCCTGTTCTTTTTATTAATAAATAAAACTAAAAGATATGGTTTTTCTTGAATACACATACTACTACCTAAAAAGTAGTAAATGTCCCGTTTTGAGGATGAAAATAAACGGTCATCTTAGGTATGACACTAGGGGATACTTAAAATAAAAAGCATGATCAAGGGGTATGTGAGAAATTAGAGGTTGAGAACCACTGCTCTAGCACATAATTGGCAGTTAGTTTCATATGTCAGCGAGATGCCATTTGGGTAAAAAAAAATCATTATTCTCCACAAAAATACGAGAGCAACAAATAAAAACCTGTAATTTCTTCAAACAGCATCCACTTGTAAGCAAACTCTTGGGAGAGAGCGAAAAAACGTTTTTATTTGAGTTAAATTTACCATTCAGTTTATTTTAATTATATGTTAAAACATACAATAAAAGTTTTTTCAGATTCTTTTTAAATCATTGAATCCTGTTGTATTCCTTCACAAGTAGTATTTCTGATAGATACAATTGACAATCCATTGATAAAAAGCATTTAAATTTAAAATTAATTAATTCATTCATTAATAATTAAAAAATTAATTAATAATTTAATTTTGATAAAAAAAATTTAAAAATTTAAAAAACATAACAGGAAAAATTTCTGTGGACACTAACTGCGTCAAGTTGCATTTAGATACATTTTTCAAACCTGAAACAGAGCAGAATTTATTAAAGGAAGCGCCGTGACGATTGACAGGTATAGGGCGATAGATGGATAAATATCGAAGAATTCTCTCACGTCAGTTGATCAGAGATTTCACAATAAGTTAAATTTTTGAAAATTATTATTCGATTAACGATATTGTCGTTAAAAATATAGAAACGAATTCATACCAAAATATAGGTTTACTTAAACTTATGTTGCAACATAATAACCTGATATTTGTTTAAGTGAATTTGAGTTTTATTATGTATCAGTATTATGTTTCTTGGGTTAGGGTCTATAAAATGTTCGGAAAACAAATTAAGAATTGCAACATCTTCAGGCTAGCAACAAACCTTTCTACATTCCTGATAGTAGAACGCTTAGGAGAAAGTGGGTTTAAACTTGCATAATTATTTTTTTACGAACAGAATATATTTTATATCTGTTCAACAAAATAATTTCTATATTCACTGTTTTCCTGTTCTAAAGGTCTGCTAAGTTTTCATGCGATTAAGAAAACATAAAAATGGGATAATTAATTAGTCAAAATTAAAATTAATCTAACTCAGCTTTGAATATAAGTTATTAATTGCAAAACACTGATTTCGCGCTCTTCTATTTGTTCCAAGAAATAAATATTCGTATATTTGAGTATTTTGGTCCATGTTCTCTAATGTGCTTACAAATAATGCTGTATTTGTATTGACTTATATTGAAATTCATTTTTACTTTTGTTATTTTCCAGATGTAATTTATTAAGCCATCCAATAAAATTGCCCTCGTCCTATATCACGGTGTTGGCTGTACAAGAATTTTCGATTCGTGAAGTAATATATATATATATATAGAAATTATAATCTTTTTCTGAAAAAAAGTAATGTTTTAAAAAATTGTCACTGAAGGGCGCTATATTTTCCCGTTTAGATGTAATGAACAAATAAATAGAAAACAAAAGTAATATAGGATAAACAAGACGGTTATTGATACCTCGAACAATTATTGACACCCTAATCTTTATCTTAAAAAAAAGCTTTCATGTCAATATTCAGTTTTATGTGACCTAACCTTAGATAAACAGTTTAAAGTAATAATAAGTAATTAATAAGAATGAAGGGATGTGAATAGCTATGGTGTCAATTACTCATCCATAGGATGCCAATAACAGATTTTGTACTATTTATTCTCAATATATTCCAAAATAACTTCCAACGATAAATTTTATGAAACCTTTTAATCAGCTTAAAGTAGAATAATTCAGAAATAGTTACAATGAATCACAACTTGATTTTTTCCATGAATTAGTTGTATAAATATTCCCTTAAGATTATCAATAACGATCTTATTTACTCTACTCTTCATGAGATCAGTAACAAGGAATAAAATACACCTTTAGTAAAAAAGTAAATGAGTTATATATTTAAGCACGTTTCTTTCATTGAAAGTCTGTTTCCATCAATCTTACTTCTATTTGACTTAATTTTATGATTCACAACTTAATGCAAGTCGGAACCTACCAATATTTTATGGATGATTTCGAATTCATTATTGAAAACTGTGCATAAGTTTGTTTAGTTTGCGATGCAAAATCGAATCAACTATAGTCTATTGCACAACAATCTACTGATAATGCAATAACGAAATTTGGAAAATGTAGCATCATAGTTTTTTTCCTTGTATACTCTAAACTATATCTCTAATAGATATTTTGTAGTTAGTTTCGTACTGCATGGCTGCGCCTAATGTAAGGATAATAATGCTTGGGCATTAGACATGTCAGTCGAAATTCCCTAAATGGCTCTTTTTTTACTATTTCATTTGCGTTTTGGCAGTCGACCAATAAAAGATAATTTGATAATAACATGACTAAAACGAAGACAACTTCTGTAATTTTTTCTAATTTATTTTATGAAAGTAAATTATTCGAATAGTTTTTTATACATTTCCTTTCCTCATCCCGATTACACCCGGCAACATTGCTTTCCCAATATATCAAAACCGATAGTGCGAAAGAATTGCTGAATTTTGCTTCTAAAAAACATTCATCAAAATTTTCTCTGGGTAAAGATTTTTTTCATTAAGCACGTTTTTAGACCATAAATAGTTTCTCTAATGGCGAAATCTCTGAAGAGATCAACAAAGATTGCATTTCAGACGTATTTTTGAATAATTTTCACTACCGTCTATAAACATTATACTCATTTTAGTATATTGCACATATTTTGATTCCGTCTAGAATTCGTATTTAAATTTATTCAAATATATTTAGAAATTTAAAAAAATTAAATCAAATTAACGTAAGCAAGTTAGAAAAATTGTTGACTAGAAATTAGCAATTTTATAGTTATGAGCAATTTTAACCATAATTATATCTTTCTCTAACAGACGATTACTAAAGACTGCATGTAATATGAATATATTGCTGAATAAGTATCATAAAACTTTTGGTTCTTCGTTTATTTTCCTCAAATTATTCTTTTAGGTTAACTTATGAAAGGACATAAATGGTGAAATGTGAAATTTTCCTTGTATATGCATGCACAATTTTAATTTAAGAAACTAAAACCTTCAGCATATCACCTTTCTTGGAAGTTTATTAATGTGTTCTAACTTATGGTGACGAGCACAGTCAGGTTTAAATCCACTATCATGTACTAATAGGGATATTATTAATAGATGGATCAACTTGTTAAAAGCATTGTACTAAAGATGATACTAAAATGAAATGCTACTTTCAATAATTCAGTCTCATCGCCGTTTTCAAATTCATTATGATGATCGTAGTAAATACGTAAATGCGGCACTGTAGAAAACAAAGAAATAAATAAAATCTTTTCTAAATTTTATTGAAGAAAACCATTGTAGTGATAATCGTTTTGGTATTAAATAGTTTATTTTCTGTCATTTTAAATAATATTAGTAAAGATATCTTTTCTATTAAAAAATCGGTTTTATTGTGCGTTTTTGCAATCTTTATTAGAAATGAAATAAAAGAATCGTCTGATAAAACGAATCGTGTTTTTCTGATGAATGAAATCATGCAACGAATATCATCATTAATTAAACATCAGCCTATCTTGATAAAAGGTGATGATCGTTCATTACGATGAATATCTGATGCACAAAAATGCTTGTTGTTTTATTTAGCAGATATGCCAAAGTGGGTTTTTAACCCAAAAAAGCTCGAAAGCTAACAAAGGAGAAACATCTCTTTATTCATGAGAAAAAGAGAAAAAAGGAACACGTTGATGACAGCTTATACAAAAGATTTATCCTCATAATACTGTCAAAATATAAGCTTTTATTGACTTATCTATATTCCACAAAAGCAGTCTTTTATAAGTAAAGAATTTGAGCTATCCATCTTTTCTTACTGAAAAAAAAAGAAAAAGCCAGAGAAATCAACAATATGTTTTCCGGTTGAATTCAGAAACATCGTTGCATGGTAGGAAGATCGGGACATGTCTTACTTCATGCATTATGCTATATGCTCAAGGACACAAAATCGAAAATTCGATTATGAAATAGTAAAAACGCATTTCAAAATATTTTGAAAAATCTTTCGGGCAGATCAGGAAGTTGAATGACAGGAAGTGCTAAACTCCTCAACTTTCGAGTGCGATAAAGTATGCAGACTAAAAAAACTGGCAAGAAAATGAAATAAAAAGTTCTAGCCATTGTTTATACACGCTTTTCACTCGATGCTGCCAAGATGGCGATTGGCTGAAGATGGCGCATAACATTTTTTTTCAATCTGAGCATTACCTTTAATTTTAAATTAATTAATTAGTTATTAATTATGAAATACATGAATGAAAATTACAGTATTTAGTTATTTATTTTCCAGAAAATTAATGGAATGATAAACTTTTATAGATAATGAAAATTATATTGTATGTTCTTAAGCAATTCATATAATTAAGTAAAAAAATGGAATTTAAAATATTTATTAAATTAAAAATTGTAGAACTACCATATTAATTGGTAAAATTTATGCTAGGGAAAAACAGTAAAGTTCTCGACTTTGTATTTGCTACTAATGATAATTTTTTTTAATAAACTGCCTTCGTCATGAAGATTGGAAACCTGAATTTGAAACCTTTTGATACAGCTTCTCATGTTTAATTCATAGCCTCAATGAACGAAAAACTGACGTAGTTATAGAAAAAGTATTTTGAGAGTCATATGGCATGAACTGACTTTTTTAAACAAGGACTTTTGTTATTCTTTCGGGTTTTTTTTTCCCTTGTTTTATTATTACTGTGTGCGTAAACACTTTAAGGCCACAAAAAAGTTTAAGATATTGATTTAATTTAAAACCAGAAGACAGAAATTATATTCTAATATCATCATAAAGTTTAAATTCTAAAAGAAAAGTCAACCAAATGTATCTGTGAGCATTATGTAATGAAAACAAAGCAATTATACAATAAAATGCTACGCTGGTTGCTGTAAAATCTTAACATCGCCCTTATAAATTTGTAATTATGCTTGTAACTGTTATTGATTACGTGTGTCGAAACCGTGGAAATACGGCAAATTTTTTGGCGTTTTCTGATGAGATCTTTATGCATCCATAATAATGCCAAAGGCAAATAAGCTAACTGAACTTTAAAAAAGAAGTTATTCAAGGTTTTGCATTATCAAAGGAATGAGTAGCCGGCGAATTGCAAAAGAAATAGAAAGATCTTAAATAGTTATTAAATCCTTTTTTAAAATTAAAGATGAGTAGGGGGCGGCAAAACCTTTGGAAGTGTGCTTAAAGCTTTGTCACCAAGAGAGGAAGGGAGAAATATGAAATTAGCATCATCCTATCCATACCATCTCCGTTACGATTATTCGATCTCGAAATTTTCAGTTTAAAACAAAGTTCTGTAAAACCTCCTTTACTAACCAAATGCAAATGGTACCCTGTCAAAATAGCCCAAGCCATAAGAGTCCGATGAAATAGCCCCGACAAAATAACCCACATTCAAATTCTGCATGACATTAAAAAACATTATTTTGTCTTGGGCTATTCTGTCGGGGCAATTTTGGCAAGGGCTATTTTGTCGGGGCTATTTCCTCAAGGCCTATTTTGTCGGGGCTCTTATGGCTTGTGCTATTTTGATGGGTCACGAACGCAAGCACAGCGTTTAGAATATATAGGGCAAGTAATGGTTTGGGACAACCAGTGACTGCAGATTACTTTCTCTGATAAAAAGAAATTGAACTTGGATGCCCCTGGTGGCTGGAAGTATTATTGGCACCATTTGAGAAGCGAAAAAGAAATTTTCTCAAAGCATTTATTAGGTGGTGAATCTGTCATGACATGAAAATACTTTTCATTTAACAGCGTACAGTCTCCTGCATTTGTTTCTTAAAATGAATTGAGTGGCATACACAGACACTCTTGCAGATCTTTTCGATATTACGACTCTTCTAGGAGGGAAAAGATGAATCTACAAACAAAATAATGCATCTACCCCCACAAATCGTGCACAAAAACTCTGGCCCGCTGAGTACGAGGTGCAAAATCACCTCGGCCTGGACCCTGAGGGGGCCCCGCCAAGTTAAGGAAAAAAATATTTTTCTTATTTTCAAAGATGCTTTATTTTTATACATGGGTAAATGGGGCCCGGTATGAATTGAAATATATTTTCACATTTATCCTCTCTGAATATGAAACTCACGCATTCATATTAATCTAAATTTTAGAAGGCAGCTAGAAGTTAGATTTTCGTAACAATACCTGAAGTGACCTGGCAGCCGAAAGAAAGATTTCCGTCCTCAGATTAGTCATCACAGTCAGTGAGGGAAGGGCGGTGTAAGGCCACATTTCAAGTCGCGACATGCAGTGATACCTCCTTACCTATTTATTGTGTCGTGTAGCTGCAAAAGTGGCCATCTCCACTTTTCAAAAATACGTTTTTTGAAAGATTGTAAGTCCATCTGACCTTCTTAATATCTCACAATCAGAAATTGCATGCTGGAACACATTGCATAGATTCTTCGAATGTTATACAGTTTATTTTTTAAATTTCATTTTGACTAGATGTGAAAGAAAATCCACTTTTCTCAAAACATTTGTTATTTGGAGATGGCCGCTTTTGCATCTATACGACACAATTGTTCAATCAAAAGTCAAATGCCACTGTAGTGGTCGTTGTTCATTGAGCCTTGTTTATTTACCACTTGTAGGTTTTTGTTTCTATGAGTGGAGAGACGGCCGGTGGGGGAGGGAGGGAGGAGTGCTCGTACTTTCTCTTGGGACTCCGCAACCCTGGGTTCCGGATCACATATATGCAAACCATCGAGACTAATAATATTTAAATACTATTGAAAACTTGCTGAAGGATCTATCAAGATAAATTTTATTAAAACGGAAGACAATTTTCCTCAGCTACCATGCTGAGATCTTCTATTGAAGATGAATGTTGCAAAATTATCCCCGAACTGCGTTAAAAATTAATATTGTCCAAAAAAAATACGGATATTTCAGGTCACTAAAGGTATGGGCGGTTCTATTACATACTAAATATTTGTTTCAACATCCTTATATTTATTTGATAACATTAAAGTCTTTACACCGGCATAAATAATGTTTTTGTATTGTTGCTTTGTTTTCATAAGAAAATGGCTTCAACAAAAATCAACTTCATCGGAGCTTGAGTATTAGCATCATTGATTGAAACCTTGATTGAACGAAAGTGGGCTAACCAACGATGCGAGTAGAAAGTGGAGTTCGAACTTTCTCGAAAACATTTCTCCCGATTCGTGATTAAAGAGAGTTATATTCTATTCAAGCTCACATGATGCACATTCAAATCCGCCGCATCAATTTAATTTTAGAGTCCACTGCGTATCTTACAGGAGGAAAGAGGTTGACACGTCATAGCGATGTGATGTGACTTGCAGTCAGATATTTTGACATTTGCGACATGTCTGTGACATCTCGTGATTTGGGTCCATTCTTAAAACAAAGTTTTGTTTATAGTGGTCACGAAAAAGGTGCAGTTTTCTGTATAAAGTTCAAATTTAATTTCAAATGTTCGTCCGCGTTTGTGTAAATATGAGCTGAAATTGTTTGATTTTATGTCGATGGCTTGAATATGTCATCTACATGAACTTTGGAACAACAGGTGTTTGCATCATAATTCCCCCAGCAACATTTAGCAATATTGCTTCCTAACCATTGGCCTTTTCAAAGTCGTGATATATTTTGTCACGTCTCCTCTAGAGATTACGTGATTTCATGTTCGTAAATAAAATAAGTGTACATGTAAGTTTTCATGAGAAGCCATTAAAAAACACAGAATGATTTTGCGTGCCTGTTAGAGCAGCTAAAGCAATAATATCACGAAACTCTGGGTTTCATATGGTCTTTTAAATAAAATGATTTGAAGCATTTAATGCCTCTAGGCTTGTTTTCGGTATATAATTTTAAGAAAGAATCGGAAATTACTCGGAATAATACTAGAAATACCGTAACAAAAACTAGGAATATTTTCCTCTCTCCTTTTTCTTTTACAGGGTGTTTACAAAAGAATACCGCACATTTGAAGAGCTGTATCTCCTCAACAAAACAAATAGCCGATCATTCTACGAATAGTAGTGAATGAGAAGTTCATAAGTTCTTTATTTGGAGAGAGATCTTTGAGAAAGTTCTTTATTTGGCTAGAGATCTCTGAGAAAGTTCTTTATTTGGCTAGAGATCTTTGAGAAAGTTCTTTATTTGGCGTTATGGGCTTTACGAGCACACATATGGGATAAAGATAATCTTCATGAAGTGGAACGCGATTCGCCGAAGAATATTCGATGATTTTGCAAGGATTTTTTTTCTTTGGAGCTACATTAAAGATAACTGTTTTTCCGCCACTAACAGCGAACACTGCGAACTGAAAACGCGAATAACTGTAGCCATCCAAACTGTAACACCGAGCATAATGAAAAAATTATGGGTTGAGTTCTCCTATCGACTGGATATCGTTCGTGTTTCTGGTGGTGGTCACACTGTTCCTATATAATTTCATAAACTTTAAAATGTTATTTTTGATTTAATATGTCCAAAAAGATTGTAACTTCTTTAGTTTTGTAAGTATACCCCTTCAAAGTTTGGGTATTCTTTTGTAAACACCCTCTACTCCCAAAATACGGCGCATTTTATGTTTACTTAGATATTATATTGAAGAGAATTGAGAATGCATATTAGACATTTACTCGTTGATGCATTGGATTCAAAATTTCATATAGATTTACAATTTTGGTGTTAAAACCATATACCAAATATCATTTATCTTGCTTCATGTATTTTTGTGTTATCCCGTTCACATACACAGGAATAGATAGATTAGCAAAATCAACCTTTTCTTGAATTTCGTCAAAAATTGGAAACAGATCTACAATATTAACAATAAAATCATGCGCCGAATTTGAACTATCTAACTTGCTGTGTTCCTGCTAACTACCAGTTCTCTCGAACTTTTCAATCACATTTTTTTATTGTTATAACACTTGGACCGATTGTCTTCAGCGTGTACTCGGTTGCAAATTTCCTTTGAGCCGCAATCGGACAGTCAGACTTCCTGCAGTCTGGATTTGATAAAAATCTACAATTACCTCATATAAATTTCAAAGGTCTTTTGAGTTATCAAGTTCATAGACTGAAATCAGACTATTTCCACAAATTCTTTTTTGGAACTCAAAGGAGTCCACTATCTAGCTTACTGTGTTTCTGAAGCTGTCAAGTTCACATGTTTCGGGAAGGAGAGACTTCCTTTAGATGGATTCAGTCTATATTTGATAGAAATCTACAATTACGGACCTCATGCGAATTTCACAGGTCTTTTGAGTTTTCATATTCACAGACAAAAATGTTTTTCGGACTCGGAGAGATCCACTGTCTAGCTTGATGTGTTTTTGAGCTATCAAGTACGCATTCCTAGGGATGGACACACTTCCCGTAGATGGATTCAGTCTGGATTTGATAGAAACTACGATTATGGGTCTCATACAAATTCCATTGATCTACAAATTTTATATGTCATTTGAGCTATGTGTTCACAGACAGAAAGCAGACATAATTCCAAAAATGTTTTTTTTCTGACTCAGAGCGGTCCAAAACGTGGAGATTTTTGAAAATCTCGAGGTTAAATGTTTTGACAATTCCAATACTTTCCCTTTGTATACTTTGAGAAAGTGGTCATAAAATTGGCAACCCAAATTTTAGCATAATAAAATGTCCTCTTTTGAAAATTCACGAGGGCTATTTTAGGACGGTCTTTTTAATTTTGAACGGTGGTTACACGACGAAGATGACACCTGAACCGACATCCCCCTTTAAACTTTCTCACGATATCAGCCAGAGGACATTTAACGTTAACGGATTTGTAGTGCACTAGACCGGGGCCCCCTAGAGAGAGTAATAAAAATGGGAACAGAATGGATGCTCGTCGAGGAGGCCCGACTAGACACGCGGTTTAAAGCCGGACATTCACTTAACAGACAAACTGTATATTTTGGAACGCGAGAAGGAAAAAGCTATAAAAATCAATGGAAATGAGCCAAACGTTCCGTCTGGACTGAAATCGGAACAAAAAATCAGAGGGACCCTGAAAGAGGCTAACGAAAAGCACAATGCCTTGTGTAGATAGAAGCCTCGCTTCGAGGATAGCATAAATTAAAATCCGCTGAGTGGGGAAAATCGAAGAGAGATTGACAAGCAGCTGTAGAGAGGGAAAGAAGATCGCTCGTCCCCCCACCTTCAGGGTTAGCGTCCTTTTAAATATAAGGGAATGGCGTGCCTGTATTTTTCGATTAAAATGGGTGGGGAAAAAACGGGCTTAAGACAAATGGCGTGGCTACACTTCAAGTGAATGGCCGGCTTAAAATGAATCTCGAACATGCGATCCTCTGAGCATGAAGCCAGACTTTCCTACCAGGCTACCATGGCTCTTATAGCATGTACAAAGTTTCTGATAGAATTTTTAACAAACTGAAACACTGTCAGAGATCATAAAAATATAAAATCCGATCGAAGTATGAAAGCGGAATTCTGGAGCTTTTTAACTGTTATTGTTAAATTATGTAACATTATTTTTAAATCATAAAATTTCATTGCATTAAATATATTTCCTATGTTGGTAGATATGCTATTCTGATTGTCATGCCACTAACCCCCACGCAACTGTTCCTCCAACTTTCAATGAATTCACTTTCCTTTTTTTCCACTAGTTTAATAAATTTACTAATACGATAAAATAACAAACATTTACAAATATACAATAGAATTTACTTTCAAGATTATTCATCTAATAACTCAGAGTTCCGCACGGGAACTCCTACAAAACATGCACACCCAGTGCAGAGCCCAAACTAAACACTATGGCGTCACCTTTCTCACTCCCCCGCGCAACTGTTCCTCCCACTCTTCACTTCACATCCTTTTCTTGAGATCCGGAACAGACACGTGGGGGTTAGTGGCATGGCACTGATATATATATATATATATATATATATATATATATATATATATATATATATATATATATATATATATATATGTAATATAATATAATATAAATCCAAATAAAATTAGTATATAAATATATAATTCGATAAAATACCCATACTTTACATTAAACATAAATTAATCTGTGTCTCCTCTTAAACTTACCAGAATTCATCTCTTTCAATATAGCCCGCCATGCATATTGACATCACATGTTGCCACAACCAAAAATCTTACCATGAATCAGCATAATTCAATAAATAATATAATTAATTTTTGATATCATGAATTAGTAAGATACCTATATTAAAATTCTCAAAACTATATTAAAAATTGTAATACATTTAGTTATCTAGAAAATATTAGAAAATAGTTAAAAATGTCTATTAAAAAGGAAATTTTCACTTGAAAGATCCTGGCGCTATCTATGTAATAAATCTGAAACAAATAACTCAATAGCCAAATTTGAATAAAACTACACATTACGAGTAGAAAAAGTGAAAATACTATCCCACTAACAAAGAAATAAAAATATTCTTTTATAAACCGATATGAGTGATTTATTTTAAATGGCCTATATATAAATATTTTCTATCTATATATGCTCTTAGAAAACCTATAGGCATTCCATAATCCTGGGCAAAGGAGTAAAAATTTCTTATGTTCTTAATTCTAATATCAATGTCTGTTACTATATATATATATATATATATAAGAGGCAAAACATAATAGAAAAACAATAAAATAAATTACAAACATTCATATCAAATTCGAAAGGATACGAAAAAAAAAACGAATTCAAAGTATATCCGAGTAAAGACAAAAATGCGAATAGTAACAGAAGATGGAAAAATATATAAATATATCACAAACACAATGAATGCGTTAAAAGCTGCAAGTCCAAAAGCGCTGTGGTAGATAGAGTATAAATCGAAAAATGAAAGAGTATAAAATGTGAATTGAAAAACGCAATAAAAGCACAATAACGTTTCTTCAGGGGATGAAGTTATTGTGAATTGCTAAATATAAAAGTTTGACATTTTCTTGCAATCAGTTATGCCGCAATGCCTAAAACACTGATTTTCATCCCTAATGCCAAACCAACCCAAAAACAGAGAGAGGAGTTTTGAATAATTAAAACGAAATTACGATGTGATAACATTAGAGAAAAGTAAGAAAAAATATTTTACGTACCAGAAGGACGGATGTTGACTTGGCAGTGTATCGCTCTTCCATTTAATCTTCATCGTTCACAACACACTACATTTCCCTGGCAACAGGCAAAGCTAAGCGCGAAACTGTTACTTGACACCCTGTTCACATCCCTTCAACGCCAGTCTGTACCGTGACCCTCCGCATACACTGCCACGTCAACAAAGGTAATGTGGAATATGATGAAGACACAGATGAAAATTTCGAGTTGGTTATAATAAATTTAGCGAAATAAATAAAAGTAACGAAATATCAACCGTAAATATTTTAGGCCATTTATAATTCTGTTTTCAAAATTCAAAGCTAAACAACATTTTCATCTTATTATTATCTTATAAAAATTAATCTTTTTATTATTTATGATTGTATTGTACTCCACCGGAAAACATCACGAGTGCGTGGATTGGGCATAGTAATGATGTGGGATTGACTTACCTCCACTGCCATGACGAAACGTACCTTCCAGTCGTGGCTGGTGATGGCTATTAAGCTGGACATTCAAGAGAAGACTGTTTCACTCAATTTTGAAGCCTCCTCACCAGACCATACCAATTTTCAACCCATCAATTTAGGTAGGTCATTTACGGATCGGACCGCGCCAGCCCCAAACTCATCACCTACGTGCAATCCGATCCCCTAAGCTACTGCGCCTCCTCCTCCCCCGCTTTCAAAACGGCCCCGCACCCTGATTTCCACAGATTGACTTCTATCCACACTCCCCCTACCCCACGGGTGGTTTTCGCTTTTTAGACAGAACATCCTCCCCTCCTGCAGGATCATATTTCACTTTTATGGTCCACTACTCTGAATGGAAAACGAACATTATTGGATTTTCAAATTTTTCCTTGGACAATCAAATCCTATCAAATTTTTCCCTGAACTATCCAATCCTCATAGGATTTTTGTATTCACGAAGGGTTTTGGAGCGGTGTGCGCAAAATGGACTGAAATGGCGTGATAGTGAATGCCCCGCCTTAGGAATCTAACCTCAGTTTCCGACTGCTCTCAGTATGACTGTCATTCAATTAATTCCGGATATCTAGGCAGGGCGAGGGGTAGCTCGACTAGTGCTTGTGCTTCTAAATGTATTATAAATTCTTAAAAATATTCAAAACTCGGAAAAATTCAATAAATAATTTATTCTTTTTCTCAGTGCACTTGAATTCCATTAGTTACCCATTAAAAAATACTTACTGAGACACTTCACAATTACTTCTGAATCAGTTTAAAATACATACATTCCGAGTTATTTGCTTTAAATGCACTTAAAGTCTCTAACAAATTGGAAAAAAAAAGAGAAATCAAAAAGTCAAACGGAATGTCATAGGATTGTAGCATGTTTACTAATCATGAAAAACTAGCAAAAAGCAGGCAGCAATCCTAAACTTAAAAACCATAAACCTGCCACCTTTGTCAACAGACTTCGCATGCGTAAAACACCTTTAGTTTTCACGGCGACTTTATTCATCACGCTCGAATAGGCATTTTAACATAACTTCAGCTGAAGAAACATCTGTCTGAAACGCATCGCATTGTCCTTCGCCGGCGATGAAAACAATTACAAAGCGGTCACGTGGAAATTGGCGACCAATTGGTGGATCCTCGCCGTTTGCTTACGTGAGGATAAGACGGTTGGAAAAGTATGGCATATTTCGTTTTCTTCCAAAAAGAAAAATAAAGAGCGTCTAACATCAGCATCTTCTGTTTATTTCAAGAAAATCCGGCATACGCTGGAAATAAGTTCCCGACCTCCTAACTCCACAGTCGTAACTCGTTCGTTTTTAAAACGCTTTTCTAAAAATATTTTATTTCAGTGCGAGAAATATTTAGAGCCACGTGTTGATGTGTATGTGTTCGCAAGTCCAGTTACTTAAGTGTTTATATTCATGTCTGACTCGAAAACTTAGCACAGGAGATATTTAAATATTTGGCGTTAGGTAGTCCACAATGTCTATAGACTCTCTTGGGATTAAGAAGAAAAGAGTGTCATTTCAGACCAGGTATAATATAATTATCTTCTATATTTTGTTATTAGTAGTTAACTGAAATGTCGATTTTGTGCAAAAAAATGGTTTTCATACATTTAACTCAAGCGAAAGGAAAATTCGACTGTCGTTTATAATATAAATATTTTTTATGTATTTCTTCATGAAAACGCCAAATTCTATTATGCATTTTAATTTCAATTTTTCCACCATTAGATCTAAGCACGTATCATGGTAATTCTTTTTAAATATCTTCTTATGAACGAAATTTAATCAGTGGCAAAAGTGTTTTGTACTTCCTGTGAATTGAATTTCATTAATCTAATGCAAAACGTCCTCAAGTATTTCGTTCTCAACTATATTCTGTTGTCGCTGTGTGTGTTTCCCCCCTTCTAAATATAGCCATTATATTTGTTTATAAGCTCCAGATATTTAAAATTAAAATAGCTTCAAAAACGTATATAACACAGAAGTTATAAAAAGTAAAAGAAGTCAACAAAAAGTAAAAAATATTGGAAAACGTAGAATATTTATTGTCTAAATTATGATATAAAACAAAAATATTTGACTTAGAAAATTTATTAAAATACATGTTCAAAAAACTTGCAGATAACCTAAAATGCTTACTATCTAGGATCTGAATTACGATATAAGCTATCCTTCTGTTCATAATATTAAGAGACCACTGAGGAATAACACTATTTTTTAAATCATTGTCATCTTGGAGCACTAAGATCCCTATAAAACATAACTCATTCAACTCGAAACTTCGTAGTGGTGCCTTCCCAAACATTTAAAAATCAGTACGTGAAATCTTATTATAAAATATGCTTTATAGTTTCATACATAAAAAGTTTTAGTTCGATAGTTTTGCTGTTATGAGAAATCTGAGAAAATGCAGTTTAAAGTTTGAAAATTATTTTCGAAAAGCATTAAATTGATTAAGCTGTGCAGACTTTTAGAAATGCTGTAATTCCCCCCTGAAAGTATTTGATACAAGATGACAAAAATTTTGCGAAGAGAAAAACCAAATATTTCGGATCTAAAATAAAGAAATTTGATATTTTGTTAAAAAGTGAAATTCCATCCAGTCCGCGTAATTTAATTGAAGTATTTATTTTGTGTGGAGTTTTCCGAACATTCAATATCAAAAATTTAAAAATCACGGTATTATTTGCAGCATTAATAATTCTGATTATAGCGCATGGATATGGAATAATGCACTGCAACAAAAATAACGTTATTGATTAATTATTTTGAGTTGAAAAGTCACAAAATCTATGTTGAACATTAATATATTTATCTATTTTTTCAGTTTACTAAAAATCTTTTCCGTCGTTTTTTCCATATGTGTAATATAATGCTTTTATCTTGATACAAATTTACAATTCAGTCTGGCGCAATATAGTCAACGTAATGGCTCTTGCGCCAAAAAAATTCTGCCAACCAATATAATATTTATCTACACTTACATTAAGAGATATGGTGTAACTCCTTTACAATTATCTTCTCTTAAGCAAAGACAAAATAACAGGATTGTTCATCAACCATTCAGGATTTTTTAAACGGAAACTTGAAAAACAATTTTGAATGATGGTCGTCTTCCTGCCTTCGATTATTGTGGCTACCGTCAGACAAATAACACAATTTTTCTGCTCAAAAAATAAACTCAGTGTAAAATGTTAAATGGAGGCGCTTACGCAGTGTGTAATACAACGTGTAGTTACATGTTGGATAACCTGAGCAGTTACGTTTCCCATGTGACTGTGACTCTGTCAAAAACTGGAAAGAATGGTTACTTATTATGAAGTAGTTTCGATTTCCTTTTATGTAAAAATCGTCGCTTAACAAGCAACACCACCAATCTCAATTTTTCGAAATTTCAAAAAGAAAGAAAAAAAAACTGAATTTTTTGCAATCAATAATGAATATTTCTGATTTTTTTCACGTCTAGTAGGAACATAGGTTTCATGTTCATACCATATGGAGAAAAAAATTCAGAAATATCCGTTATTGGTTGTAAAAAAAAATCAGTTTTTTTTTTTTTTCTTCCTCTTTAAAATTTCAAAAAATTAAAGTTGGCGGTATTGCTTGTTAAGCGACGAAATGTTTTATTGTATACTCAAAATACTTAGTCACCGTTGACCATCCTTTCAATATGCACAAATCATTAAACCTAATATAAATTTCTTTTATGTGTTAATGCACCGATAAACACATATCTGACCCCGGTCTCAGTTACCCGCTGCAGTGTTTATTCACGGATCGGTATCACCCACACGTTATTAGCACGGAAATGACAAAACAAGGAGTGGTGGAACGTATCTGTCAATATCTCATCACCCATACAGTTCCTGTGCCGCTTTCCCAAAATAATCGTGAGGTAGTTACGGGTTTTCTTCCGTTCGCCAGGCGACGACTCTGAATTACGCTCGTCGGATGTTACGGCTTCCTGTCGTGATTCGAATACGCGCCCTATTTGTGATCTTTTAAATATTAGGGAGAATTTTCAACCTAGAAAGAAAGTAATTTGGCGCTGTCTCGTTCGTTATAGCCTTTTGAATTTTTTAATTGATATATACATCAGTGGAATTGGACATTTATGTTATATGAATAGGAAAAATGTGTAATCGTGTATGAAATATTATGCAAACAAAATTTTTCTCAGAGCATATGTATAATACGTACACGTTGTGGCGGTAAAGGCCCGAGGTCCAGTTTATTTCGTGTTTTCCTTTTATTTTGTTCAGTCCCTTTTCCTTTTAATCATTTATTTAGACGATCACGTATACCACACAAACACTATTGACGGCATAAACATTTAGAAAATATTAATAACATTTTAAATCTGCCAATTCCACCCATTTTATGCTTCAGATCTCACTCGTCTATATTTTTATCTAGATTGATTGAATTCCTCATCGAATAGGGAAGATGCGCGTTAAAAAAATTCCCTTTTTAGGGATTATTGTGGCCCTAGTTGCCACAGGTGTCCCAGATGAGAGGAAGCAAGACCTCCTATTTTCCTTGAATAGGGTCCTAAGTCCCTTGAATTTCCTATGAACATAATGTTAAAATATCTTCTATAATTCGAATTTATTTTCGTTAAATCGCAGCTAAAAATTGTAAATTGCTTTTATTTCTGAACTATTCTCTTCAGTTAAATAGTCCGTTCTTTACGTCCTCAGTGATTGTAATAAATAATTTTTAAGGCTCTTAAATCGTTCAAGGACTTAACTGCTGTAAAATATATTCAATCGAAAAGGCAATAAAAATTTCTCTCTGTTTCAAAGAATTTTGAATACATTAGATGCGAATTGTACTATTGATTTTGAGGTTATATTCCAAAATTGTTGTTCCCAAACTGATGTGAACTTTTAATTTATAAGAATTACTTATCTATTAAAATTATTATTTTAAAAAATGTATAATTATTTTTTAATTAATAATTATTATAACTTTGTTTATTAAAATTACTTCCTATTTTTTTCTAATTGTGTATTATTTATTAAACTTTGTTAAATATTTTTAAAAATCTTAAATGCCATATTTAGTTTTAAAATTACCGTTTTTTCTTCCAATATGCATTTCAAATCCAATTTTTCTGAATTTGAATTTTCAGATTAATCTAAGAGTCAATCTGGCCAATTGTCAGTATGCATTGTTATTGTGTTCTTCTGAGCTTTGAAATAGTCAAATTCCACTGTAATATGCTTTTTTTTTTCTAATTCCCAGATGCTTTTCTGGAAGTTTTCTTTCGCCAATATTTTCTCTAACTAATAAAATTTGACAGCTTCCCATTTGAAGTTTATAAATATGTATTCGTCATAACGATCGTAGAATGTCTAATTTAATGGTATAAAAAAATGTCTAATTCAGACTACAAACCAATCTTGCTTCTCAAAGAGTAACGTGACTAAAATGTGGCAGACACTACATGCACTAATTTATTCAAGAAAAAACATATCATACTTTTAAAAAATCAGTCTTCCCAATAAACATTATTTTTAAATTAGAAAGAGAAACAACGTTTCAAACTAGTAGTGTTTTTTTTCACCACTTCAGAACTTAATTTAGCATCAGCGTGGGGCGCAGTAGGAAACTCATTATCCTGACGCCTTTAACACCCCCACAGTCAAAGAACCCTTTTCTTATTTTCTTTCTTTCCTTTCTTTTGCACTTTCTTATGGTCGAACATTGGATCAACGACCTCTTGTTGAAACCATCGATTTTATCTGGAGACACAAACCAAGACTGTTATCTGAGAAGCAATAAGGAATAGTTATACATCCGTTATGGCTGGATAAGCTATTTTTAGGGCAATTTTTCCTAAGGTAATGTGAAATGTAATATTCATTTTATGGTGAAAGATCACTGACTGGAGGCAGGTGGCTGTGTACCGGAGGTAATTCAGCAGAAAATTGACTCCCGGACGATTTCCATGTGGGTGTGTTCACCTCCTATATTCTGTAACTATGCACATACTTTCCCAAATGTGAATACTATCTTCTTTTGTTGAAGCTGTAATCGAAAATGAATTGATATAAAGACTTTACTGTGCATACAAAAAAAAACATCTTAGATCGAGACGAGATCAGTCACGACAAAGTATTTTTTTAAGTGTGTGACATCAATGTTGCTACATATTTTACGACTTAGCAATACTGCTATGAAAAAATATATATCTGCTTTCGTCAAACTTCTTTCATCCTTTATCAGTGTATCCCGAGCTCAGTTCGTGTATCGAATTATGGCATTTTTACCTTCTCTTGTACGAAGTATACAAAGAGTAAGTATTGTAATCGTCAAAATATTCGAACTCGAGATTTTGACGAATCTCCACGTTTTAGACCTCCCTGATTCCGAAAAACACAATTTTGGAATTAAGACTGTGTGTCTGTCTGTCTATGAACACGATAACTCGAAAACTATTAGAGATACGGGGATGAAATTTGGTATGTGATCTTTACACCGCGGTCATGTGAACACTATAACTCAAAAACTACTGGAATATCTAGATGGATAAAATTTGGTACACAGTTTTATCATCATGAATGTAGGTCCGCATCAAATTTTGAACCAAATCCGTAGAGGGGTTGACTGTCTGTGGATCTGTATAATAGCATCTACATCTAATCCGCCATCTCCACGCACATGCGTACTGGAAGCAAACTTCTGTGCACGAAGTATTTTTGGGGGTACGCGAAATCAAAATTGGTAATGGCGGAAACGAGAAAACATAAAGAATTAAAAGCGTTGCTGAATTTTGTTTCCCCAAGTTAATACTTGCTATTTAATAACTATATCACTTGAAAAGTTAATTATTACAGAGTGCAATTTTTACCCATCCTTATAAATTAATGCGAAATTATTACAGTTCTGATTTTATTTGTTTTGGCGTTGAACTAATACTATTGAAAAAATGCAATAAAATGTGAAATTAAAAATAATTTTTGTAAATGTTATTAATTCGAGTCGTTTCACTTTGAAGCTAACCTTAACATTATTTATAAAAACTTCTTTGCATAGACGGATAGTTGGGGGGAGGATATGCCAGTAGGGGGTTCGCGGAAACATAAAAATTAATTAAGGGGTACGCTAGGGAATAAAGGTTGGGAACCCCTGCCCTAGAACAAGAACATAACGTCACATCACAGCGTAAATTAGATGTAACATAACACAAGTAGTTACTTTTGTCGTGTGACTGTTACTTCATGTGGATTGGCCCCATTGCCCTCTCCTTTCTATATTGTAATCATTTCAATGTGCTTTAATTTAATTTTAATTAATTTAAATAATCACATTATGAAAAGGATTTTGCTTCACTGTATGTATTACTTTTTGAATGCTTATAGTTAGCATCGGGATATAACATTATTTTATTACGAATTCAGTTGGGCCAATCAGCAATGTTCTGTCTAAAAGAAAGAGTTCTCTGTACTCTAGATTCATTATATCGAGTTTCGACTAAATTCAAACTATATCGAGCTTAAAAATTATATTAGGTGTATTACGAATGATAGAGTCATGGATAGTTCTCATATCATTCAATTTTAACATACAAAATACTTTTATTGATGTACATGTAACTCTTTCCTATCTTTGCTTTGATTAAGTCATTTCACGGTTATTATTATTATTATTATCTAAATATTTCAAGCAAACAATTAAAACCCCGTTTTTGTTTCAGGAAACATAGTAGTGGGGACTTACAAAGCCGTCTCAAGACAAGGAAAATCCTTGGAGTCGGCGAGACGGACAATGGCGATGTCCACAGGTCAAAGGTAAGTCACCTCTCCCTCAGTCAAAGTTAACAACTATTTAATATGCAGGGTGTAACTAATCGTGGACCAACAGCTAACTTCTAAACCATTAGAGATGGGCATATACTTCTATTTGGAAAAATGCTTCAAATGATGTAAAAATTATATTTTATGTCGTTTGAGTCAATCAATGTACGGCTGAAAAATTACGAAGCCTAAATTTTTATACAGTCCCCGATTCTATTAGTCATATTTAATAAAAATGTTCTTGACACGCTAACACTTTAAACAAAAAGTTCCATTCTTCTGCGACTAAAACTGAGTTATAGAGCTTTGAATTTCGTAATTTTGACTAATCAATTTTTGACTGAGTCGAGCAAGCGCCTGCGCGTTGATTGCCGATCTTTCTCGAGACGGCCATTGAAATAGTCTAAAATCGTCTAAATCAGCAATATTCAAAGCTCCATAACTTGGTCAGTTTTAGTTACACAAGAATGGAACTTTTTTGTTTAAAATGTTAGTGTCTGAAGAATATTTTACTAAATATTAGCTGATAAACCCGGCGTTGCTCGGCGTAAAATATTTTCTAGTCTGAGTGCTTATAACACTTTAAACTTATTTAAACAGTTTTCCGATGCAACGTCTTTCGTTGATTTTCGTTTGCCCTCTCCTGTGTCTCTGAACCATCGGTCAAGAGCTAAACCGCTCTCTTCTTTTTAGCTCCGTACTTTGAACCATTTCGCACAAATCTAGCAACCCTTGGAATTCCATTTTTCTCTCCCCATCATTGCTACAGGGACAACAGAATGATGCTATTTATTGCCGTGTCCCTAAATACCATTCTCTTCTTTTTGGTGTTTGTATCCCTGACCAGAAGTACCATTCTTTCTTTTCTGCCTTTCCTTCGGTTAAGCTTGAATGAATTTACACACTGATTAGGCTCATTTAAAAATTTGCGAAATTTAAACGAAACATCTCATAGTAATTTAACTAACATTATTGGTATTTACGGGCATATTAAAAGCTGCGAAATGAAAGCTGAAGTAAAAAGTGTACCTGAGAGTTAATGTCCAAAGAAAGCAATATTTTTTTACTAATAACTTTTTAATAATAATAGCTTTAACAGTGGTAAAACACATGAATGAAGGATTTGATTAGACAATAAATTGGTTTATTGGTTTTAATTTAATTTTAAAGCATTAGAAAGAATTATTACAAATTTCGTTTAAAATGAACTTTGAAATGTTTTTTTTATTAGAGAAAAACTGTGCGGTAATGAAATTAATAGCATTAAAAAGATCATTTTTTGCTCTTTAAAATTATTTGTAAATCATTATCGTGCGATAAATATTTTAGAAGTTATTAGCGAAAACATAGAAAATCAGCTTAATTTTTGTTATTTAATTAAATACTTCAGAATTAATCAATTTTAAAAGCTGAAAAAAGCAGAAATGTACCCCCAGAATGTAATCTGCAAATTTCATGTCGCTACCGTTCACCATTTAGAAGGAGTTCTTGTGACTGATAAACAGACAGACACATGTATCGTCTGTTTTATATTATAGATGATAGGACAGAGGGACTGTATAAAAATTCAGACTTCGTAATTTTTTCAGCAATACATTTATGTACTCAAAAAGGATAAAATATAATTTTTTTATGTCATTTAAAGCATTTTTAATTGGAAGTATCTATATATACATATAAAACGCTAACGTACGTGGCACAGAAAAAAGGTTAATTTCTCTTTTGCCGATGGCAGCGATCAGTTTGTTTCAAAACAAAAGCGGTAGCTTCCGCCATGTTAGTCATAGTGTGTTTCTATATTCGTTCTGGTGTAAAATAAGTTTTTCTCGGGAAAAAACGGAGTTTAAGATGAAGAATTCACAATATTTCTTACAATATAATGAAACTTTGGATGAAATTATTGAAAAGAGATGAGTTAGAAATGAAGCAGATGGGCTTAGGCGAGCCAGAGAAAGTTTACAGCAACGTCAAAAGAGTTTAAGTCAGCGAAGATAAAATCGTGTCCATTCACAAATTGAAATGAACCTTATGGAACTTACGATTGTAAACATTGTAGATTGGCTACTTTTTTGTTATGCGCACACTGCTTGGCGCCTTTTGTCTTCGCGAATTTTCTGGGAGCGCTCAATCGCCAATTTGGCTCTAGAAGCGCAGGAAAATCATGGAATTCGTAGAACTGAGCTCAGATGGTCTGCGCTGGATCAGTTAGTATGCTCTAAATGACGAAGTATATTATAAACTAAAGGCTTAAAAATTAGCGATTGGCCACATTTCGAGTGTACACCCTGTATATACATGCTTTATACG
This sequence comes from Araneus ventricosus, assembly GCA_013235015.1. Taxonomy (NCBI): domain Eukaryota; kingdom Metazoa; phylum Arthropoda; class Arachnida; order Araneae; family Araneidae; genus Araneus; species Araneus ventricosus. The sequence continues at coordinate 840 of BGPR01003151.1, read as the reverse complement.
AAACACCTTGTAACTATACGAGAAACCAATGAAAAAACAATAAAAATATATCTTTCAACATTGTGCAAGCTCGATTCGGCCTTTCTAATGCGACAGAATGTTCATGGTGTGCAACAACGTTTAATGAGTTGTCTGAAATGGCTGGGATTTCCTCAAGCATTCCATTTGGCATTAAACATTATTTACGACAGAGCTATTCTGGCTTACAATTTCCTATAGCACATTAGCTTGGATTAGGGACTTAAAGACACAGTTTAACCGAGAGAAACTGCAACCCAAAAAATGGTGGCTTCGTGTATAAAAGGTTTTGGAATAACTTTCCGCCATGTGTGTACTAGGAGACATTTGCTTTTTAATTAGTTAAATTTATTTATTTTATTTTATTTTTAATTTAATTAAAATTAAAAAAATAGTTCAGGTTTCTCAATTTTGGTTATTAGGTATATGAAAGGGGGAGAGAAGATGCTCAATGGAAAACGTAATTCTGAATTTCACACACAAACATTTCGCAAGCAAATATAATGATCTAATTGTTTTCTACTTATTACTGGGAAAGTTTTGGGTAAGATGGTTATCTTAAATTTTGGGGATTTTTCCTGACTTCACAATATTCGTTGAGGATTATTTTTTCAAAATCTTCTTCTGCTAACTTTATTTTAAAATGATATTTTTTTAATTTTTATATTCAATTTGATACCCAAAAAATTCTAAAAAAAGTCAATTTTGTCATAATACTCGCACAGTCAGGTAAGATCAATAAATTGATTCTTATCTTTATTGTCGACACATGTTCTGTCATCTTACCTGAGTGAATACGCCGTACCCTGAACGAAGTATAAA
>BGPR01003150.1:130142-147790 GCA_013235015.1 Araneus ventricosus | reverse complement strand
ATTAGAGAAAATATTATATGGCAACTTTTCAGTTTAAAACAAACTTTCAGACGTTTAAAATAAACTTCATTAGAATGGAAATTGTTTGCCCTTTCTTATGGTGTATCTACTGCCTTGATATGACTATCAGAAAAAAATGAAATGGAGAAATGAGTAAGAAAAATCACTCAAACTAATAAATAAAAAAATTTTCTACATTGAATTTTAAAAATCGAGCTTCGAGGTGCATTGGGTCACCATTAGTACTACCTGTGTGCCAAATTTTCAGGGATGTAAGTGCAAAATTTTATGTCTAAACATTGCACGCACACAAACATTGCCTTTTATATAGAGAGAGATAACTCATTTTGACAGTTTATCACTAATAAATCTCAGTAACAGCACTTTCAATAGTGCTCAATGTCAATCAGACCACCAGCTTGCACTGCGATCAAAGCTCCAAAGATGACCAACTCCTCACCCGAGTAGTTTGCCTTTTATACCTTTCCTGACATGTGACGTCACATAGAAATCTCTTGAAAGTTCTCTAAATTTCCATTCCCAGTAGAGATAGGACCATAACTCATGAATTTTCTAGATGCTTTGTTTTGTTACCCAGGGTGGGGTTTATTGACTTGCCTTCCAATAAAACTTCTGTAAAACTCTCTATCTTGTCATAAAATTAGCATGTTGGAGAAACAACTTTACGACTTCATAACAATATAGACAAATTTTAAAGATGTGAATATTATCAATTCTGTTCAGCTGCAGGAAGAGCTTCACTAAAATCGGATGTATATTCGGAAAAATCTTCATACTCACTTATGCTCAACTGGAGTTGGCGGAGGCCATACATCAGGATCTCTGGGTGCAGGAGGAGGCCATATATCGTCCGGTAAAGCAATATCAATGGGAATGTTGGTGATGCCATAGGACTGTCTTCCTGATATAGCTCTGTCAATACTTAACTCAGTATTGAACTCTGTGAGTACACTCTGCATAGCTTTCACTGCTTCATACTCCTGGGCAATCTTCTGCTGAATCTAATTAAACAAAAATAAAATTGAAAAAAATTAGACAGGGAACTTTTTACTTAAAATCAAGACAATATATTTTGAAAAATAGTTGTTTTACATTTAGTGGTTTTCAGAGCAGAAAGAGTAGTAATTATTACTGAAGAAAATATTTAATTTATCTTTTAACACATAAATTGATTAAGATAACTCAAGCAACATATTAAGGGGTTAAATAACAGTAATTTATCCCTTTATGTATCATAATTTCATAGCTCACTGTGGCAATGGTCAATACTTGCAGAATCAGGAACCAACTTACACAAAAATACCATATCATATACCTTTAATGAAAAAATCACAACAAATTCCGTATAATTTAAACAGTACTATTATGTAATTGATAGCATAATTCAGTTGATAAGTTTCTAAAATGATATCAGGGTCTTCTCTATTTTATAGAATAGTTTTCCACTTTGAATAATTATAGAATTTAGTTAAATAGCATCTAATATACAAGCATGGATCCAAAAAAGAAGTTTACAAAGGTAATAAAAAATAATGTATTAGCATTAAACAGAAAATAAAAAAAGGGAATTAAAAGACATACTTGCTGATCACTTTTCCACATAATCACCAAATCTATTTACGCATTTATCTGAACACAGAACCAAGTTTCTTAACCCGGCTTGGTAGAAACTACATCCTGTACATTGAGACAGCTCTCGGCAACTGTTTTCACATCACTCTCTGAAGAGAATCTTGTTCAAGATAAGTGTTTGGAACCCAGATTGGGTGCTGAATCTGGGCTGTGGGGTGTCCAAACTTTCACAGCAATTCTTGAGTTTTGTGAGCAGTAAGGGTATTGTCATGCAGGAGGATAACACCATAACTCAACATGCTCGGGCGTTTTGCATCAGATAACTTCACAATGGCCCAATGATTATTTCCTTTTTCTGAAATTGAAGAAACACTTATATGGAATAAGGTTCTCTTCAGAGAGTGATGTGAAAACAGTTGCCAAGAACTGGCACAATGGACAGGACGTGATTTCTGCCAAGCCAGATTAAACAAGTTAGTCCAGTGTTCAGATAAATGCCTAAATAGATTTGGTGATTATGTGGAAAAGTGATTGACAATTATGCTTCTTAATTCCCTTTTGTATTTCTTGTTTAATGCTAATAAATTATTTTTTATTACCTTTGTAAACTTTTTTTTTTGGATCCATCCCCGTATATCTTTCGCTTTTAAAATTTACGCATATACAAATCTAATTTGTAAAAAAAAAAGAAAGGAAACACACATACACAAATGAATAAACTTTCACACTACAGAAATTTCCCGCCATTTGCACCATTCAGCTAAGTTTTACTATTTTAGTGTTATTAGATACAAGATTTCAAAAATTCAGTTATGAAACAACTAAAAGATTCAAGGGTATTAAAAGTCACATTTTATAAATTATAACTATGGCCTGAAAGGAAAAGAAAATATTGTATTTTTAATAATACACAAAGTTTTATTTATTTATTTCTTTATAATAGGTTCATGGCTTGTATTGTAACAGAAAATTCCAAAAGATACTCATTTGAGTAATATGCTGAATTTCAATGTTATTCCAATGCTTATTATGAGATATTTCATGTTATTTAATGAAATCAAACAACAAGGACAATATATGAACTGGAACTCGACTCTCACCCTTTAATGTTCAAATAGTTGACAAAGTTCTATAAACGCTACTGAAAAATAACTAATTAATAAACTAATCAGACTAGACCACTTTTAAATGTCATGTAAAAAAACAAAATTTATCCATCATTCTTGGTGGAGGGACAGGAATATTTCCTGCCTCGGTATTGTACTAAATCTTGGTAAACTCTGCATCATTAAACACTACTATGAAGTAACTGATAGCATAATTCAGTTGAGAAGTTTAGTAAAAAGAATGGTCTTCATTCTTAGTCTAACAAAAATATAATCTACAGATAACAATACTCATTTAAACTTTTTTAAAGAAACAGTTGAAAAGATTTTTACTAGTTCAGCATCTACTGGTAAGAAGAGTGAATGCAAAAATATTAGCTGCAAGGAGATCAAGCTAGAACACTCAATATCCCTCTCCCCCATATCATATTGTTATAAATTTGTTAAATTGTTTCCCAACATGCTTATCTTGGAGACAAAGTTGACGACTTTGATGGCAAAAGGAATCTTCTAGAAAAATCCTGAACTGAGGTCCTATCTCTACAAGGAGCCAGTAATATCAAGAACCTTCTAGAGAATATGCCACTTCCTGTTGAAAAGGTATAAAGCAAACTCTCAAACCAAGAGTAGTCAGTTTGACTTTAATCAGCAGTGAAGCTGGAGAACTGAAATTTTGAGCACTATTGAAATTGCTATTACTGAGACTTATTAGTGATATTTCTTGTTAATTTATATAAGTGCTGTTTAGTTTTGCTACCAGTGATTAGTGTTTTGCCGAATCCTTCCTGAAATAAAAGCTTTATTTTTTTTTATCCTGCTTTTTGGACTGCATTGACGTACACCCACCAAATAATTTTTTTGCAATAATATACAAAAGAATCCTGGGAATCCAAACTAATTGGGGCTGACCTCTGTCAGGATTCCAGGGAATTCAGATTATCTGGGAAATTGGGAAAAATACTCTTGATATAAGTACCAAAAGCTGTAAAGTATTGACTCTGTGTGCTCTGTGAAAGCATACGGAAAGAGCATGCAGCAATTTGCACGGTACAGTGGCAAACAAGTTAAGGGTAAAAAGAAAATATCCGAGTTTGTTTCTACTAATTAAAGTGCTGTATTTATTCTAAAGACCACTTCAAAAACTTTTTTGAAGTTAGGAATAAACATTAGCTTTATTTCTGAATCATAATTACTTTTCCTTCATTTTTCAGAAAAAAATTTTCAGAAAATTAAAAAAAAGGTGTTCAGATTATACGGAAATTTTCGGATTTCTGGGATTCTACTGTATTCAGACTTCCTCTTCACCCTCCAATCTCATGGAGTTTATCGGTTAAAATCTATGTAGGCCATTTTATGAAAAATAATAACACAGAAAAATTAAATGAGTTATGAATTACCTGTTGCCACCTTTCTTTTCGAATTGAATCAGTGATAGTCATTAACAATCGATGGATTTGCTGAACTGCTCCCTGATAATAAACTAAAGCTGTTTCATAATTTCCCAACAGAGCATATTCCCTGGCCATTTTGGTATCTTCACATATATCTCTCACCGAGAAACTCATTTTCTAGAATCAAATAAAAATGATAAAATACAAAATTTTCAAAGTAATGAATAATTATATATTAAGTGAAAAAGCTAAGATACAGTCCTTGGAAAATGATAAAGAGTATTCTAAATTCAACCTTTCATATTATTAGTAATATTTTAAATGTTTATAGGAAATGAAGTTTGTTGTTAAATCTGCTACAAATCCAACTGAACATATTAATTTCAGCAAAATAATACTAAAGAAAACTGGTAAACAAATCAAGAAAAAAATATGCAGCAGGCAATTTTTCTTTGTTTAATTATTTAAATTCAAATAAAATAGAGGTTTTAAACATGTCAACTTTCAGCCATTATGAATATTTGAAAATTAATTAAAATATAAATTCCTATCAGGAATCTACTGTATTTCCAGTACCAATTTAATTTTAAAATTTTTTTTTTTTTTTTATATATATATATATAAGCAAGTGTAATAAAATTTCGAAATAGCTATTTGGCATATAGAAGCCAACGCTTATGGAAAGAAGTTATTCAATTTAAACAATCAATAAACCTTACAAATGACGATAAGGCAGGTGTATATGTAAACATAAGTCTTAAATTTCAAATACAACAATAAATCAAAATAACAATTATGCTCCTTTATCATCTGCAAACACATGGTAGACTAATTACTGAATTCGAAAGTAAATGATTTAGCATTCTAAATAAAGAAATTGTAAATCACCTAACAATGATTGAAAGGAATTTTTCCTCTATTCAAAAAAATAATTTCATAGATATCAAGTAAACGCAATTTTTCACAGAACAAAACAAAGTATGTAAATAACAGAATTCTTCGGAATCTGTCAATTTCCAAGAGCTGTTGCCAGATGATTACAATACACTTCTAGGATTAATTTTGGCAATGATTATGGACAAGACACAGAGAACACTGACAGAGACACTCTGTGGGACAAGACTTCTCTGTGGGACGAGTTATCTTGTTTGATTAAAAAACTTGACTTTATTTGAACTTTTGGTTAGAGATTTAAATTTAAAGAATTCAGTTTTATAAATAATAAAGATGAAGTCAGGATTTTTTAACGTTGTGTTTACCAAACTATTTTAAGATTTGTATCATTTTCATACAGACCAGAATAGGGAAGTTCGGGTAGATGTTCCATTCTTACTTGGGGCAAGAAGTGTTCTTAACTTATTTTCATATCATTAATAGTTTTATTGACTATTTATTAACCTAGTGGACCTGTCTTGGATTATTTGAAGGTAAATTATTAAGCTATTTTTTCTGGCAACGCTGACTTCAACCGATGGAAACAAAAACAGAGTGGCTGGTGTCGTGTGAGCTCTTGTGCGGTGCGGTCGACTTCTCAGGATTATAGTATTTTGTATGTTATTTTCCTTTGTTCTGTGTGTCATTTTTTAAATCTTAAACTTGTTATAAAATTAATTAAATCGAACTTTTAGAGCTAAAATTAGTTAAGATAAATGTAATCGAAATTTCTTTATAAGTATAACTTTTTTACAATAACTATCTTATACATCAGTGTTTTCAATAAAATTTTTGGCTAAGAAAAAAAATTGAACCTAGCACCTCTGCCTGCAAGGGGGTTTATAAATAGGCATGGGGCTGACAACTCCACTTTGTTTACTCCATACAAATCTTGCTAAGTTGGAAAGAGTATGGCTGAATGCAGCTCGCATAGCCACTGGACTACGTGATAGCACCCCGGCTGATATAGTTCTCTATGACTCTGATTTGCAGCCCTTGCGCCTGAGAAGTACCCCTAATCTTACAAAATATTTTAGTAAACTGTTTAGTTACAATAATCAACATCGTACTGCTAATTTTTTAAGAAGTTGGCAAAATAATCACAGACTAAAATAGAGTAGTCCCTTCTGTCATGCTTTGAAAATGGATGCATTGCTTTCTCTTTCTGAGTTTAATTCTTTAAAACCTATTGCGTCTCCTTTAGACTCTTTGCCTAGTGTGTTCTTCCATACAGAGTTATTGACTCACACTAATAAATCCTCCCAGGATCCAGAATATTTAAGACAGGCTGCTCTCGAAGTGATCAATAATATACCTATTGAAGCTACTCTGATTTACACTGATGGCAGCAAGAATGAAATTGGACATACAGGTAGTGGGTTTTTTGTTAAGCACGGTCAGGGGGAAGCTTCTCTTAAGTGAAGAAATGCTGACCATTGCTCAGTTTTCTGCTCTGAAATGATCGCCATTGATATGGCTTTGACTTCGTTCTGGAACATCAGTTATTTGATGAGATTTGGATTCTCTCAGACAGCCGAAGTGTTGTCCAATATCTTGATAATTGTAGAGATGTTAGTGACCGGAGGGGAGTGGATATCTTTAACGAACTCAGGACCCTGTGCAATACTTGTGTTCTTCATCTACAATGGGTACCATTGCATGCAAATTTAAAATATAACGAATATTGCTGATAGTCTTGCTAAAGTAGGTACTACCATGCCTCAGGCCTATGTAGAACCCTTGACCTACCTTGAGTTATACTCAAGAAGAAAGGCCCTTGTTAATATTTCTTGGAGGCATCCACCAGCCCATTCATGGTGTTGTAGTGAAGGCCCAGGTGCTGCTATATGTTTTAAAGGGGATAGGAAAGACCAAACAGCTTTGGCTCGCTTATCATCCGGCCACTTAAAACCCACAGATTCTCTTGTGGTGATAAGAAGTTCAATATCTGCACAAAGTGCAACATGATTGAGGCCACTCTGCAACATCTACTTGACTGTGTTGCCTTGGTGTATGATAAACTGCTTAAATGACTGGATTTCGTGTTGGAGGTGATGAAGGCGAACGATCTCATGGATTTGATCTGATTCAGATCAAAAGGATTAGAAAGAAGAAGACTCCACTTTGTAAAGCATTCTTTGTTAGTAAATCTAGTGAGAATAACTTTGACTGAGAAGACTTTTTTAACTTTGACTTTTAGAAAACAACTTGGAAATGGACATAGGTACTTGAAATTTGGACATTGGAATGTGTGGTCGATATGAAGGACTGCAGACGCTCATTGACTAGCTACCATATGGATTCAATTTCCCCAAATTGACTTTGATTATTGTTAATTATTTGATCGATTAATGTGTCTCCAAGATGGAATAAATTCACTGAGAAGGCCCTGATCTACTCTGGGTTTTCAGGCTACTGATGATGATGTTGCCAGTACTTTATCAGTATACACTTCGCATAAAAAAAAATAAAGGTTTAAATCTAGAATTAGAAACGGTTTTAGCAGTTATCCATAATTTTTTTAGACAGAAAACAAAAAGATTGTATGGTTTAAAATATTTGATTTCTTTATTTGGCCATATTGATTATATTTTTAAAAAATAAATTCTTCCTTTCCTAAATTACATTATCTAAGATATGGTAAAAATAAAAATTAAAAAATGCAATCAAAAGTTTCTCCCCCTTGTCTTTTATTTCTGTTTTGGTGATATTTGCATGTGATGGAATACAAAATTCTTTCTTCTTACTGAAATGTTTGCTGAATTTATGAAAATCTCATTTAGTAGTTTAAAACTTGTAGAGCAGAAAGTTTTTGTCATATTCAAACAACTGAATATAGAACCCAATTTTAACCTATAAATAAGCTTAGATTTTGTTAGTCCACTTTTTAATTTTTTTTTATTATTATTTATTATATGGCAAAAATAGGTCTTACTGTATTTCAGTAATATGAGTGAGTGAAGATAGTTAAATTTTCTTTAAGAAAAACTTTATTTTAGTGTCTAGGTCAAAATGCTTTTGGATGATTCCATTGAACTGGAATGTAATGATTCTTCAGCCAGTGCCGAGTCTTTGCCAGTGAACTGGGACATAGATCTGTCAAAAATCTGGATTCCTTCTTGTGTGTTACCTAATAGAAAGAAACAAATAAACCCAAATGAGGTATGACATTAAATTTTGCTGCAATATATGCATATTTTAATATTATTTTATTACATTTCAAGATTCTAGGTATGCAGTGAAGTTCACTGTTATTATTATAATACAGTGAAACTTCAATTAACCATCACTCGCTTAACTGTCAGTTTCTGGTAACCTTTCATTGTCTAAAAAAATCTAATCCGTCATTTCTGTGCGAGTCTTCTTGTATATTGAAGTTCTAGCGATCGTTTTGTAAAATTAAATACAATATCTATGTATTATTCACTTTTAGAGGATTTTATTTTCATTTTTGTCCCAAGCCAGCAGTAAGATATTCATGCACATATGTATTAAAAGATTTCTGTTATCCATCTATTTGGTTATCCATCATAGCTCTGGTTTGGACGGTGACTTTTAATCAAAGTTTTACTGTATTCTGCATCCCTCATTTTCAAGAAGTGATGCCATATGCTTTTTACTATAAGCTATCCTATATATGTAAATATCATGTTATTATTTGTTACTATTGCCAATTTTATTTTCAAATAAAACTAAAATAATGTTTAATACGAATTGAAATAAATACCATTTTAATTTAACTACATATCAAAAGTGTTAAAAATATACAAAAGGAACAATCTTGAATCATATGCAAATGGTGTTCTCGGTTCTTTTTCAGTAAACTTGTTTTACTTTCAAAATTATTTTAGCTGTTTTTATAGGTTAATTTTCTGTCAGTACATGTTCAATTAATAAATTTCAGACTGTGATGATTGTTTCTTCTACTGAAGTTACTTAACATAAAAATTATTTTTGATTTTAATATCTTCTATCCTGTTTTCATTTTTAGAACGTAATAAAATTCTCAAATGTTTTTTTTTAAAAATATGTAAATTGTTTCTAGCCATTGAAATATATGAAAATTTTGAAATAAAAACCAGGTTATGAGCTCTAAAAATTTTTAAGAAAATGTTTAACCCCAAGAATTTTTAAAATTTGTTGTTTTCTAATAAACCTCTTATTTAATATTGAAATCAAAATTAATGAGTTAGATATTAAAATTATCACTCTTATTTTTAATTAGAAAACTGGATGATTGCTAAAATATTGAATGATGATTGTGTTTTAGCATTTTGAATTAATTTTTATTTTCATTTTTCAAATTTATTCCAGAAGTTGTTTTAATAAATACAATTCAGACTTATAATTACTGTCTGAAGATTTTATCCTACATTTTTGTGTCACAAACATAATCTGTTTGTAGTTGAAAATTAATCAACACAATAAAAATAGAATTTAATCCTGTTGACTTTGATTCTAAAGTAGCATTCAAATATGCTGTATAAGGATGTAATGATTAGTGATTTGGCTGAATACTGTTACAAACATGGAAAGTCGCTTCCTAGCAATGCGTGTCTTATGGTTGGGAAGAGAGTTTTACAAGGTTAAGCATGGAGTGACCTCAGCGACTCTTATGGCACCTATGACCTTGGCGACAAATAGATGATTCCCGAAAATGCAACCCTTTTCTCGATATTTCTACTAGAAAAGGGAATACACGAGAAAACACCATGTGACGTCACGGCTTGTCGGAGAGAATATTTAAGGATGGCACCTGGTTCAGAAGAGTGTCTTTGATCGACTGGTTACTTCGCTTTGAAGCGCGAACGTCTTCAGAGTTCTATCCGCTGTGTGAGCTAATCAGCTGGTAAGCTGAGCTGTTATTGTCTTTACTAGTTATTTGCTGACTGTTTGTGTTGTTAGATATCAAAGTGCTGAACTGTCATTACCTGTGAATTGTTGTCTATTTACATTGGTAAACTGTGCAAAGACTATTGTTTCCTGTACCTGTGCTACGTGTTTTCCTGCATATTTGTAAATAAACCTTCATTCTCCATTATCCTGCGTGTTGGACTGTTTACACCATACACCACAGAGAGACCTTTTGCTACAATACCGAATATTCGGCCAAATTTCAAGCCGAATACCAAGTTTTTAAAAACATTTCACTTTTGATTGTAATTGAAAAAATTTTCCAATTTTAAATGAAACAAAATTTAAGATTAAATAAAATGGATTTTTTATTACTTTTGTGTTTTAAAAAATGTTAATACCTTTATGTATATTTATAATATTTTAAATACCTTAATTCCAATAATAAGAAATGAAAAACCCTCATAATTTTGGGATTGTTTCAAAGAAATGAGAGTCGGCATTGCAGAATATGAAAATGTCAAACACAGAAGAAAACTGAATAGATAAATTAAAATTACAAGAAGTAAATTCCTATTTTGATAAAGGACCTCTAATAGGTAGGATGGAGTGTCCATTTAATTGGTGAGGGGAAAAATGTGGAAAAATTTCCAAGGTTCATAAATTTAGCAAGTTAATATACGTGACCGTTAATTTTCTGTAGTTGGTAATATATATAGAACAGATTTCTATAAATGACATGCAACACTACACTATGCATTTCAAAATTGAATAAATGTTAGATTATTTTTATAATAAATGTACCATAATGTAATTCTGCAATATTCTTTATTAAATATATTTAAAATAATATTTTTGTTAAATATTCTATCTTGAATTTATTCTGCTGAATATCTGTTTAGCATTTGACCAGAACGAATATTTGGGCAAGGGCTGAATAGGCCTTATAATGAATATTTGTTATATACCTAGTTGTGTATGGAACCAAACCAAACAGACTTCCTCCGAAAAGAGCAAAAAAATTATTATTGCATGATAATTTTTCAGGCTTTGCAATAATAAATTATACATGTCACTTTATTAAATACATTTAAGCAAATTAAAATTGGGTAAATGTTAGGAGATTTTTTGATAATAAATGTAGTGAAATGTAATTCTGCAATATTCTTTGTTAAATGTGTATTTAAAAGCACATTTAAAAAAATTATCCTGAATATATTTGGCCGAATATCTGCTCCGTATTCGGCAAAAGGGCCAATTACCGAATAGTTGCCGAATATTCATTACATCCCTAATAACAAATATTCAGTAGGTATTTGGCCTATTCAGCCCTTTTGCAGAATATTGGGCTGGCCGAATACTAAACAGATATTCGGCTGAATATATTCAGGGTAATAATTTTTAAAATGTGCTTTTAAATGTGTTTAATAAAGAATATTGCAGAATTACTTATCAGTAATTATTAAAAAATCTCTTAACATTTACCTAATTTTTAGTTGCTTTGTACATAAGTGTATTTAATAATGTTGCGTATCATTTATCATTGCAAAGCCTGAAACTATGAAGCAAGAACAATAATTGTTCAGCATTTTCAGGAAGAAATCTTTTCTGTTTGCTTTCATTACGAGCTTCAGAAAATAAGTGCTCACTATTGTGCTTCCAGGAGCTGAAAGATATTTTCTCGCTAAATTTGTAAATCTTGGAATTTTTTTTTTTTTTTTTTACACCAATTAAGTGTACATTCTATCCTAGCTAGAAGAAATTTTTATAAAAACAGGAATTTACTTTTAATAACTTTAATTTATCCACTGAATTTTCTTTTGCGTTTGTCATTGCCATGCTCTTCAATGATGACTTTTTTACTTCTATTTAGCAAGTCCAAAATGAAGAGGGTTTCTCTCATTTTATTATTGGAATTATGATATTTAAAAAATCCATTAAGGTGTTAATATTTTTTTTAAATATGTTAATAATAAAAAAATCCTATTTTTTTTTTTCATTTAAAATTTGAGCAGTATTTTATTTAAAACCAAAAGTAAAACATTTTTAAAAAGTAGGGTTTTTGGCCGCTGAAAGGTTCAATATTCAGTGTGAAATTTGACTGAATATTTGGCCATATCACTAATCGTTACATCCCTAATATTGTATATTTATATATATACTTAGTTGTGAGTTTTAAATAAGTATAATTTAATGTAAATGCAATAAAAAGTAAACCTGAGAAAATTAAAGTGCAATTAACTTGTTTTCACCCTTATAGATTTTAAATTTCTTAATATGTGACTTATTACATATTTTTTAACCTCCTGCATTACGTATCACTTAATTGAAGTGTTTTTGAAATGTAGTTTAAAGGCTGTCTGGCCTGGAATTTCATTGCATTAAGTGAAAGAAGAATTGATATTTATTGTGTTCATCAAATCTTAGACAATTTTTCAGTGAATTATTTATATGTGTTGAGGTTGAAAAGACAACAAAGAAATAGCAAAAACTGAATGAACTATGAAGGATGGATAAGTAACATATCTCAAATTATCGATGAATTTATGTGCATTAGATTGGAGTAAAACCATTTTTGAATTAAAAGAATATTTTTTTTTTCAAATTTTGAATTAAACTTATTAAATGAAATATGTGCAGTTGTTATCTGAAACCTTATATTATTTTTCCGTTAAAATCTGCAATCCCTTCATTGAAGGATTTCTCCACAAAATACTGAAGCCTGTGATTTTAAAGCTAGCTTTGTACCATTCCTGTACCTTTGTACTCGATTTCTGAGAGCAAAACACATAAATTTTGGGATACATTATCAGAACTTTACTGTTATCATTTAAGATGCTTTTTATCACCATGACTGCCATTTTTTTCAAACATTTGTTTGTAATTCATTTCCCATGGTGATGCATTTTTAAAAAAATCGATCGAATCGATTTCACTCCAATTTAACATTCATTCTCTGATGGAAATATTACCCATTTAATTTCTAACTGCTAAATTTTGTGATACCCAAGCATCTAATTGTCTTTCTTATTTGAGTTTGGGGATCAATGGCGCCTGGTTGCAAAGTCTCTGTATTAGATCTGAAATTTAACTCTACCAAAGATTTACCATGTATACAGACATGATGCGGGTTAAATCTGCTGCTATCAGGGAATATTTTGTTGGTGTGGTGTGAAAGTTTGACTAGGGTGTGCCAACTGAAATGCTGTTCTTGTCATTTCACTGTAGTTAAAAAATGCTAGATTATATCCCATAATAGTTTTAATGTTGTCTCAAAATGGAATGCTAATCTAATTAATTAATAAACATCAGTATGAATACCATACAATTTTTCAATGAGTAGCCAATCATACCTTCTACAAATGTGAACCTGATTTCAATTCTCACAAGAAAAATAATACACATAACAAGTGTCTGATATCCATAATATTGTCACTTCCCTTTTACTATAGATCTTTGTTATCAAGTTCTTAAAATTTTACTAACAATAAGACAAATCCAAAAAATAATGAAATTTAGAAAATGGTCAAATTTGTTCACTATTTCCTAAAGTTATTTATTTAATTACATTAAGTTTTCAAAAATTAATAAGTGCTTACAATAATATATATAAAATATTATTCAATAGCTGTTGGCTTTCAACAAGATTATTCTGAAATTTCTAATCATTTTTAATTCATTTAGTAATACTTCAATAGTATTTGTTGGTTATAGAGTAACATCTTGTAATTGTAAATGTTTCTCTTAAAATACGTCTACCTTTTCAGTTAAAGATGAAGAATTTTGAATTTTAACTCTGAATGCAAAGAAATGCCCTCTTAATTTTGGCCAAAACTTCGTTCCAATTTTTACAGATAGCTCAAAATGCTCATCTTGCAGTCTGCGGTGGCCTAGCGGTAAGGTCTCAGCTTTGGGGCCGGAGGGTTCTAGGTTCAAAACCCGATTCCACTGCAGATCCGCCTTGTATGGGCCCTGTTGCATGCTAAATCATACGTAGTGGCCAAATGTCCTCCCGTTGGTGTGGCATGGAAGTTTGGATATGGGGTGCCAGCTCAGGTGTCATCCTCGTCATCTGACCGTGGTTCAAAATTACGATGCCGTCCCAAAATAGGCCTTGTGTTGCTTCAAAACAGGGCGTTTATATAACTAAAGTAAATAAACTGCTCATCTTGCACTTCATCTGCTTGTGTTTTTGTCAATTCTACCCTCTCATTCCAACGCCACCCATCACGCTCTATTTTTACTGCAGAAATCACTGCCATCCTGCATGCTTTATCTCAAATTTCTAATAGTCCACCTGATAATTATATCATTTATTCAGATTCATTAAGTGCCCTAGAGTCCATGACATCACTCCATCGGTTCAGCCACCCATTGTCATTTGATGTTCTTGAACTGCATGATTGACGTACAAGTAAGAGATTCCGTGTTCTCTTCTGCTGGGTTCCCTCTCACGTAGGTCTATCTGCCAATGAACTTGCAGACAGTTTATCGCCACCAATAGTTTAAACTCTCCTGTCCCTCTCAATGATATAAAAAAGTACGTAAAAGTAATCCTTCACTCAAAAGGGCAAACTCAGTGGAACCTTCAAGAATCAAATAAGCTTTACTTAATCAAAGATCGGATTACCTGTTGGTTGGCCTAGTTTGGCCAACAGAAAATATGACACAGTCATCACTCGATTAAGAATTGGCTACACCAGATTCACACATAGGCATCTGTTGCTGGGGGAACCTGCACCTCTGTGTACTATATGCCAAATGACTATGCTCCACATTCTTATTGAATGTCCACAATTTAATCATCACATCCGTAGCTTCCACTCTTCCTGTATCACTCTAAGGGACATCCTTTACAAAGATCCTCATCCACAACTTTTTAAAAGTTATTGGTTTTTACTATTTGATCTGAATTTTTTTACCATATTTTAAGGTCATTTCCCCCCCCCCCCCCTGTGGTAAGTTTTTACAGTTTTTTCTAATTGGCACAACTTAATTCATGACAGATTTCTTTTAACTGAATTCCTGAACTAAGACTTTATCCCACACGATATGTTTGATGCAGTATAATCAACAATGGTTTTTGTGCCAGTAAACTTCATCATATCATATCCTATTTTAGATTCTTTTAAATGAATTCTTTGTCGTGATTTTCTGTAGTATTTTTTCCTTTCGGATTATTTACTCTTGTTCATTATCTTCTCTTGTAAATCATGTTAAGTTACATTCAGATGTTTAGACGACTAAAATACTTCAGTTTTTAATTTTAATTATCCCTTCCAATTGCCTGCTTTTTTTGAAAATTTGTTTTCTTTTCAGAACAAACCTTTTATTTTATATACTCTTGAAAAGCCTGATTATAGCAAGACGTTCTCAGTTTATAGTGATGAAAGTCCTCAGTATCATGAATCTCAGACCTCACCTGCTGTTTCATCAAGAATTTCTCATCATAAGTTAATAGATGATAACAATGATAAGCATGAAATACAGCAAGCACTGCCATCATTTCAAAATGCAGTTGAATTGGATGCCATATTAGATATTGGTAGTGAGAAAGTGATTTCTCCTAAGCATCCACTGAATAACAATGAGCCGGATGATTCTTTAAGAGACTGCCAGGAAACATATAATTATATGATTAGAAATGCTGCCCAATGGGAAAAGAAAGCATCTGATGCCTATTCAGTGCAAGAGGCCAGCTATAGGGCATCATTAGAGGATCTGACACGCAGAATGGCTGAAATATTATCAGAAGAGGAACCTCTTAAAGAAAACTGGCACCATGAGGATGTTATTAAAACCAATCAAGTCGCTACCGATTCTACACTTGATAGCATACCGCCTAGTACAAAAGACTCACTAGAAGAACTTTACTATTCTGACGAAGATGAAAATCATTTTGCTGTAGAATACGAACTTGACAACCTAGAACTTGAATCTCCAGAAAAGAAACCTACATGTAGCATTTATACCGAGAATTCTTATGTTCAAGAACAGCCATCTGAAAGTTTTGTGAATGTTCTGGAAAAAGCTAAGAACGGCAGTGATAAAACTGTCCCTCAGTCCTTTGAAGAAACAGAGAAAATTCAATTTGAAAGTCAAAAGGTTGCGGTTGATAATGTATTTAGTCAAAGTGAGCATGGTGAACTGAATGGAAGTGAGTTTGTAGTTCATACAAAAGATTCTGAACAGGAACTGCTCAATTCCGAAGAGAAATCGGAAGATCCTACTGAAAAAGTACCAGAATTTCCTATTGCATATAAAAGACCTCCTCTCCAAGAACAAACTAATAAATCAAAACCACAAAAGGAAAAGAAAAAGACAAAAAAGGCTAAAATAAATATACCTTTGGGGGATTTATTTCACAGAGAAGAAGTTGACAGATTTAAAGTTCCTGAGGTTGATGAATTTTATGAAAATCTAGTTCGTCAAGGGAAGTGTAAACCATGCAATCAACAAATCGATATCAATGCATTTCCTTCTGTAAACTTTACAGAAGAGCTGCAAACTAATGTCAGTGAATCTCCTTCAATAAACCTCCCAGATCAACCACAAAATTTATTTTGGGATTCTGCACAGAAATTCAGAGAAAGCCTCAGTAGTGAACCCCAATCAAATTCTCCGGATGAAATTATAAGAAATGAGGAAAAAGCTGAACCAGAGTTGGAAACAAAAGATTCATTAGCTACAATAGTCATTGATAACATACCTTTAAATGTATCTAAAGAAAATATTGAAAGCTTCATCTTGGGATATGGAGAGCTGAAGAACCTGACAATTGAACGACACAGAAACGTCCAAAGAGCTAAATTACAGTAAGTTTACTTTTAAAATTCTATTCTATAAATAAATCATTGATAAATTTGATTTTGTACTGTATCATTTCTGATATTGTGCTACTGGTGTCCGAAAAGTACCTTTACACTTTTAAGAAATCATTAAAAAAATTAACAAAGATTATGCTTCAGGTTTAGATGCATCATTTTTATCAATGATTCAGTAATAATCAAATTCTTAGTTATTGATTCTAAATAAATATTTGCAATACAGTAAACTTCGGCTATAAAAACAAACATAAAAATTCGATTTATCCAAAAACATTTATATTAAACGCATATACTTTTAACCTTTTGATGCCCAGATCAATTTAAAGCATAAATTTCGGTAAAATTCTTTTAAATTACATTAGTATAACTGTGAAATAAAATTAAATTCTGAATTTATTTTTTATTTATATTTTTAAGAAACAATTATCAAAAAATCGGTTTAAAATCATTTTTTTAAAACTTTTTTATAGATAAACATTACAATATATATATTGAAATGTAGTAAAATATAAAAAAATTAATATTACTTTTGATTTCCTTGATTTACCACAAAAATAAATCGGGGGAAAAAATTCTAAATGATTACACTTCAAAATCTAGCTAACTGGTAGTATATGCTGGTTGAAAATTGCTTAGAAGATTGGTAATACATATTCACTTGTTAAGACAAAGCAAAAAAAAAACAATAGAATGCGATTGATTTAGCCACGTAACCACGGAAATGAAAATGCAACTGTTCTCAAATGAGGATGCTGGGCATTAATAGGGTTAAGAAGAACTGGTTCTGAAAATGAGAAGAAGAGAAAATGACAATTTTTAATGTAAAAATGACGAGAAAGATTTATTTTTATTATTAACAGTTTTAATAAATAATACATACAGTAAAAGCTTAATTAACCGGCATGCTCGGGAAACGCCGATTTCCGGATACCTGAAAAGTCCGG